>JANIJG010005571.1:65240-81478 GCA_024611175.1 Megaceryle torquata
TATATATGTCTTAAAAAAATGTAAATAGCAATGTTGTTTGCAGTGTTCTCATGCAGCACAATACTTCTTACATAAATTTTTCTATTCCAGTCAACGAAATAGCTACAGAATCTTAGGAAGGGCATCATGACAAAGGAAGAATACCCAAAGTTTCTGAATATCCCATGAAACTAATTGATAGCTCTTCTAAATTCCATAGGTAAAGTTCATCTCCTTGCACTTCCCACAAATATTAACCTGCAAAATTACTTTTTTTTTTTTTAAACAGCACACTGTCTAGTGACGTTAGCTGGCATTTCAGATTTGCAAACAGTATTATTTTAATAGAACATCAAACCCACCGAACTCCAGAAGTCAAAGGCAAAGCAGACAAAGAGAGAGATGAACAAATAATTTCACAAAGTACACACGCAATTGGGAGAAATAAAAACTTCAAAGTCTTTACCATTTAGTGAGTAGAGATAACATTTGGTGTGGATGAATTGCATAATCTCAAATGGGAAACTGAGGAGTACACAGGTGCAATAGAGTTTAAGGAGGCTCTTGAGCAATGGGAGTGGTGAAGTTCTCTCTGAAGATTTATTTAAGTTACAGAGATCTGTACACAGATAAAAAAAAGCTGCAGCTGCAAAAGCACTTAAATACAATACTTAAATACACTGTGATGTGCCATGTAGTATGGAAGTAGGAAACTTGTATTTACAGCAGAGACTTGATTGAAAATAGCAAGGCTGGAGACATGAATGAATACTATTTCTGAGAAGCGTATTCACTTCGGGAACCAAATGTTTGGTGTCAGCCTGTGATATTCATCTTGAGATGGCTATAATAAGTGATAATGATGGATGTAATACACACAGCCAACAGCTTTACTAGCAAGGTAAATCACATTTAGCAGTCTCTACTCTTGAAGGATGTGCCCTAAACATTAATTTACAACCTTCCATTGCTCTCATCCTATAGGCCAATATTACTCATGAACTAATTTTTAAGCTTTATATTATCATATTTTTCTCCTGGATATTTTTAAACAGCACTGAACCTACAGAAGCTTTTTAGATGTTGCCAGACATTTCCTGTGCAATGACTTCATATATGCAGTAAACTAAACTTGGGCCTCAGAGAGCAAAACATTTCCCGAGGAGCAACTTAACTAGTTGAACTAAAACATGTAGCTATGTCCTAAAAGGGGAAAACAAGACAAAATAAGAGGACTTCATTACGGATATTCTTCCATAGGATATGACAGTACTTTTTTAGATGTCAGAATGAGAGAAAACTGGACTTCTGATGAACTTTTCAACCTCTTAACAACTCCCACCTACTACCAGTTCTCATAAAAAGCATGTGAACATCTTCCAGTCACATTCAACCAACCTCCAACAAATCCCTGAGCTAGAGGCAACAACTTTGGACTTCACAGTATTTGAAGAAGTTTTCTTTCTTGCTGTCCTGTAGTTTTCAGAAGTCATATGTAGTTTAAGTAGTCACAATAGCTTGTGGCAATGAAGTTCCATAGATTAAGATTCCTTTGTGAATAGAAACAATTTTTTGTTTGTATTCATTACTTTCACATAAGCAACTGGGTTTCATATTGTAAGGGAGAGTAAGTAATTATTCAACTTTCTATGTCTAGAGCAATTTGACAAACATTTTTCATATTCTTTTCTCTGATCACCTTTTCATTTATCTCATTCCAGATTGAAAATTCCCACTCGGCTTAGATTTAAACTCACATGAAAATTGTTCCAATCCCTACATAATCCATTTTGACCATGTTCTGCCTTTTTTCCCCCCCCCGAAGCTTCTCTAACTCTACTTCATCTTTTTAAAATTGGATATACCATCACTGTGCACAGTGCTAAAAATTCAACCATCCATTGCATTTGCACAGTAGCATTATAATTTCCCAGTTCACTTTCTAATCTTTCCCTAGTAAGTCCAAATAGTCTATTCTGTATGACCATTACTGAGAATTGAACCACATTTTAATTTTAACTACCATAAACCCAAAGCCTTGTTTCTGAATATTAAGATGTCTTGTAATTTATATAATGCCTGTTTTTCCTTAAGAAATATTCTTAAAGAATGATCAAGCTACCATCTTCTAAATTCAAGCAAAAAAACCCAACCAAATCACCTGCTTCCTTTAAAAATTTTTTGCCTTCATATTTAATTTGAAGGTATTTTGAACACAGTAATCTCTTTGCTTCATTGTTTGGGAATTTTACTTTGTTTACTTTAGACATTCCTATATATAACACAGACAACTGCATCTACTGAAGATGTCAACTAAGAATTTCCATGAGATTTTTTTTTTTAATAACCTTATTCAATGTAAAATCATGATATTTTTTTCACTGTTCTCTTAGAAACATAAGTAACACAAATGGCACTATTTAAATGTGCAACATTAGATCTGCTGACTGCCTCAGATTGTCAACCATTTCTATGGTTTAGTCCTAAATAGAACAATCACCTTTATAAAACAAAGAGAAAAAACTGTTCAAAGATAATTATCTTGCCCTATTTCTATGCTCTTCTGCTTCTTTCATGCATTTATTGCTGTTGCTGCAGACTGTAATTTCTTTATTGGCATTTAAATAGACTTCCTTTATGAGAAGAATGCTACACTTCCTCCCTTGCTTATTTTGCATATTCCCTAGAATTTTATTCAAAGCTTGATAAAACATCTTTCATAATCCCCTTCTCTTCTTCAAAACCACAGGCTTACCCTATCTTTTCTTACAGCTAGCATGCCTAATTTCCTTGGAAAAAGCGTTCTAGCAACTCTTCTCACCAAATTCTGTCCCCTGAAATATCACAGGATCACTGAGTATTCATTTCACTTAGGCCACTAAATTCTTAAGAAACAGCAACTCTTTTGATCTCAATATATCTAGACAGCATCTGAAAGATTACAATGTTTCATCACCAAGTCTTCTGACAGTTTGGTTCAAGCTGAAGGCATAGATCAAAATTTGCAACATGCATCTCTTGACTCCATGCTGCATTCTGAATTGCTACACAGCAGGAACTATTATAAAGTGAATGTTGGCAATACTCAGTACTTATCCAGCTTCTGCAAATACACATACCATATACAGAGGAATTACAACAGGACATTACCGATGATTAAATGAATTGCTAATGCAATGACTATACATCAGTGTCATAGCAAAAAACAGTTGTATATCTATGGAAGGAGACAAAATAACATAGTTCTTTAATCTTATGTCCAATAACAGTATGATTCAGGGTAAGATAATGTATCAAATAGTGTGTCTTACTCTTTTTGGACATTAATCTTGACAGAAAAATCTTTAGCTTTGTATAGATTAGTCAATGCAAATTCATTAACTACTTGTCATGCTTCTAATACAATCTGCCCTGACCTTAAAGACTTAACAGTGTTGTGTTAATCAAATCTGCACAAGATCCCATACAGACAAAATCTGTTTCAGATTTCTGTCCCTCTTCCCCCCAAAAAAAAGGAAAAAAAAAAAAGAGTAAAGTATGTGAGAAGACTATTGTAAAATATTACTCCCATTTATATTTAAAAAAATTCTTTAGTTTTAATATAATTATTCCATTTTGTATATTGTAAGGAAAAAGAAAAAAAAAAAACAAATAATTTTAATTTGGATATTTTTAAAGTTGATTCTAGAAAACTGCCACTTCTTTAAAGCAGTAAATCAGAGCTCTACCTTACAAAGGATAAAATGAAAATATTTTCATTTCAGTGAACATATTTTTCCCCTCAATAAAATATTTTGTGGAAATATTTTTGAAATTTATATTATTTCATGCTGCCCAGCCATTTCAGTATTATCTTTAAAAAATAAATAAATAAAAACATAATTGGTCACTGAACCCAAAGGTACATGAAGCAATGGTATAGCAAGAGTGTACAATACCTGTCTGCCCTGAAATCCTAAACCCAGAAGATCAGATACCCATTTACAGATAGATTAACAGCATCTTTCAACTCAAGTCTGAATCTGACTTGCAATCCAAAGTGCAACATATTATCTCTTCTGCTTCCATATCTCTTAATAACAAAATGTAGTATTAGCCATCCTTAACAATTGCAGTTTACAGCCACATATTGTAGACCAATCTCAGTGTTTAGTTTTGACTTGAGCCTTTTTAAAATCCTTAATCGTGAATAGTACATGTTTAATAATTTCCTTTTGGGCATGTCTGAGAAAATAGAAATAATAGAATACAAATAGAAATAATTACACTTAAGACCAAAATTATTTTTTTTCCCTATACTTTGGTTTGCAACAGACTTCAACCAGAATAACCATATACAATGGCTTTTCTTTTGGACTTTCATGTCTAGCTCCTGGTGCCAGGCATTTTCATTTACCTATCTAACCATGACTTAATATACAAAAAACTTTCTAGCTTAATTGAACCCTACCTCTCTTGCTCTTACTGAAGTGATACATTTTAGAAGCTGCATATTTTCTGACTTGCTAACAACAGCTGTATATACTAAGTTTCATAAAAGTCCTCTATTTCAGATACAGTTAATTAACAAGCAAATATGTCAGTTACACCACTCAAAGTTTAGTGCTCTTTTTTCCATTGTAGCTATAACAGTTTAGACAAACTAAACATTAAAGTAGTAAAATTCCGAGCCTGCTTCAATGTATAACCAACAGAAATCTACAAGCAATACACAGAAATAATGTTTTCAGCTTGTGATCATTCCTATAAACTTCCTTTGTAACAAAATTAATATTTGTCTTATTGCTCCTTGAAATTAAAGGAATATAAGAAACAATCAGTCCAGAATTACTTTTATCATACTTTTATTATTTACAGGCATGTAGCATGTAAATAACCTTTTTAGCTGAATCAGATGTGAAATCAAGCACTCAAAAGTCATAATGTAAATATCTTAATTTCCATGAAGAAATTCTGATGTCAGTAATGGTATCAATAACAGCAGTTCTGTACTACCAGTAAGAACAACGTTCAGTACTAAATTCTCATGATACTGTAGCATCAGAAATTATTTGACTTAGATTTGGTTGATATGATATTTTATTATTCAACTATTAAACGAAGCAATAAATAGTGAGATGATTGGTTCCTAAGCTATGTGTAAAGCCTAGCAGATAACACTATAATGAAGAACTGAAAATATTACTAGATATTTTAACTGCAGATTGTTATATACATTCCATAATCGAGTTCAATAGCACACTGGAGAAACCTGTTAGCAGAACAAACATAATTTAGAAAAGTATAAATATTACACATTTAGATAGGCCCAAAACCTTATTTATCTATAATCCTGGCCTGTGACAATACCAAAATGCCACTTTGTCCACCTCCTTGAACTTTGGAGAACAAGACCAATGTATTAAGGCTACATTTTCCAATCCATAGTGGGGCAATTGTTTCATGCCTTATATCACACAAGGGAAAAGAATCTGTAAAGAAAAAATACATGCTATAGCCACTCAGTCTATGGAATCAAAGCTGGGATGAGACTCATTTGCTAGGAAATGCCATAACTTAATACAAAGCATTTAAGAATAGTGTGGGGAGATTCATTACCAGAGGAAAGATATTGAAATAGTGGCAGATAAGTTTGAGTTATAAAGAAGCAGTAAGTACAGCAAGTTGGTCCTGAAATACCAGTGAGGCTAAGCTAGTCCTAAGAAATGCTTGTCTGAGCAATGATTAGCTCATATTGACCTTGAACAAAGTTTCAGAGCACGTTCTTTCATCATGAGCAGATCCAGTACAGTCTTCTCCAAGTGCTAAGCTTTTTCCATGAAGTCAGATAACTTGACAATATAAAAAATTAGGTCACAAAAATTTGAAACAAGTTGAAGAAAAACTAGGTTCACTAGAAAATCAAAATGCTGCTTTCAAACAATTGTTATGGTAAAAGATTGAAGGAGCTGCTCACGGACAACTTGCAAATAACAGAAGACTAAGTGCAACAAAGTATTGGTTTTGTTCCCACCAAACTAGTTTTAACAACTTGGTTTTAGTTAGTCCTTTGATGCATTTGGCCACAGATGGAATTCACACATCTCTTCTGATTTTCTTTTCTTTATTATTATTTTTTTTATTTCCCTTTCCAAAAATTTTTAAGCAGCTCGTTTTGTTCATAGGGTTGTTTATGGTTTCATCTTCATAACTAGGGGCTATATTTCTAGGGTAATTTCATTAGCTTCTGACTTGTTTTAGGGGTTTGTGTTTGCTTTTCCCCTTTTATGCTGGTTCCTAAATTCCTCATGGGTTGGGGTTTTGTTTGTGTGGGTTTGTTTTTTTGTTTTGTCTTGGTTTTTTTGTTTTGGTTTTTTGGGGGTTTTTTGTACATTCTGTGAGTGATATTGGCTATTTTAAAAATTTTCTTCTGAATGTAATTCATCCAGAGCTTTGCCTGGAAGGGATTAAATGTATGAATTTCAACCTTATGATCTAATTCCATGGTTTGTTTTACCTTCAAAAAACAGCATCTTTAAACCCATGAAAGTAATTTCTTGTATGGTCATAAGACCTGCATTTAATGACATGCACGGGTTTAGAGCTTCTGTAACAGTTTTTCTTCACTGACAAGAGAGAACTCTGACACTGTGAAGTTATAGTTAACATGTAGACATATGGGGATTTCCTCTCCTGAACAGTTAAAAGATCTATATAACAAACACTTGGATGATATGGATGGCACTGCTGCTGGATGATGAAGGTATATACCATGTTTCACATATAGATCAGCCAGTTGTTAAGGAATGAAAGACCAGCACCAGGTAAGACTGTCAAACTGCTATACAGAACAACATTTGGCACCTTAATACACTGCAAAATGGTGCTTTATATGTAATGTCATAAAAGACTTTTTTTAAAGTATTTGGGCTATCCAGGAGTACTTCATGATTGATCATTTAGAACCTTTTCAAAAACTTTCCCTGGAAAGGGAAAAGGAAAATTTAGGAAAAGGCTTTAATAATCAGAAGTAAATAAAGTACAATATAATCATCTTATTTCAGTAAAGATACACCATTGTCTTAATTCTTTACACAGTTTTAATTCCTTTCTATGTTGGAAACTGCTAAGGATTCCCCTTCTCATTTACCCAGACATCCACTCTAAACTCTCATACAGAAAATATAAAGGGTGAGGAAATTGCTATCTACTGTTGCCCCTTTGCTATCCACTTTACTGCTGCACTTATTTCTCAAAGACCCGAGATTCAGCCTTCCATATTGAGAATAGGTCTTTAGTCTCTATGTACAGATGCTCAGCAAATTGATACTAATAAAACAACACCTCTAGACTGGAGTGCATTTTCTTTTTAACAAATTAATTTCCTCCTTTAGAAATTTTTTTTCTAAATGGTGCTTCCTTTTCTTTTTTTATTTGTTCTGAGACTTTTTAATTTCTGCTTGCTGCTGTAATATTACTGTCTGAAACTAGGTATTCCTCATTACATTAAGTACTATGAAAAAAGTTGAAATCAGATGTACATCATTATTTAATAATGTAAATCTCAATCAAGGAATCAAATTGCTGCTTTGCAAATCCAATCACTGAGCAGCTTAGTTCATTCAAAGAGTGAAACCTTAAGAATAGACTCTTATGTGAACATACATCATAACACACACATCATGCTTCTATTCTACTTCCCCTAAAAAGAAAATTGTTATCAAAATCAAATTTTGTAACATTTTACAATATTTGCTTTTGACATCAAAATGGCTATAAACACTATGGAGACAATTCTGTTTCCAGTTTTGCGGAGGAAAAGAAAATGCACCCTTCTCTCCTATTATCTAAATGTACATATATGCACTTCTGGGTTTTTTATATGTTATAACCCAAAAATAGATGTACAAAAAGATTGAATTACTAGCAACCAGTAGAAATTATGTTTTTCTACAAAACTCCAGCAGACATAATATGAAAAATATTAATAAAAACTTTTTAAAATTAATTTTCAAACAATTGTGTTTGACATAGAACATGCTTCAAATTATCCTCTGTTGCATTCTGTCTTCTTACATCAGTCACCATTTCTGAAAGCAAGTATCTTAGTAATTTTCCTTATTTTAAGTAATCGTGTTTACCCCATTTGAAGGATAATCTTTTGTAAAAAAACCCAAAACAAAAACCAAACAACAAACTCTAATATAAATACCAGTGTTTAAAAATCTCAGTGACTGCAATGTCACTGTTAACAAGCCAGCTTTTTAACTTTTATTTTCAGATGCCCACATCTCCAAAAGAAAATGTAAAATACATCAATTTTGTTAGGTAGACAGGTTAAGAAAGCCAAAGGTGGTATTGGAAGATCTCAGACTTATGTTCTGCTTTCTTTCTTCTCAGCTAAACCTCTACTTACACTCTATAAAGTAAACTAGTTTTCAACAGCTTGATTAAAAGGTCTCAAATAAAATGTTAAATAATGGATTTCAAAATATCATATTAATATCTGGAAATATTTAAGTTCTATTTGCCTGAAAATGTGCATAAAGTTAGATGAAAACCATTCAACCATTCATGGCATCTATCTCTTTACAGAAAGCGTAACTGCAACATTCTTTTCCACAAAAAAAATAAATAAAAATTAGAAAACATGGGGAAAGTGTGAAGTGGAAAATTATTTAAGAAAAATACAGCCATTTAAAATAACAAAGCATTTTATATTGCAGCAATCCAACTGATTGTTTCACATGATTAGGTACCTCACAAGTACCTAGCATTTATCTTCTCTATGGGCACTTGTACTACTTTTTGCTATGGCCTACATCTTCAGCAATGTAAAAACTAGTTTTTTTATAGCTTTCTTTTATAGCTACTTTCCATATAGCTACCTTCTGTATTCTTAGATAAAAGTTTTAATAGCAAAACTCTCCAGTTCTAGTTACATCTGTTTATGCGAGATCACACAGATGAAGAAATTGTCACTAGTATATCTCAAAGCAGCATTGGATCTTCAGCCATACTGTTATGAAATTTGATAAATTAGGAGACAAAGGGATTTATCTACACATGAGAGTTACCCTTCTCTACGCTGAAAAAAATCTTGACCGAGGAGTTGTCATTAAACTCTTTTGTCTTGAAGTTTTCACAATGCTCCTGTTCATCTGTCTTGCCACACTTTCATGAGCAAGTTATCTATGACTGAAAAAAACTTTCTCCTTTTTGACTTAATAGCCACACTGTGAAACCTCCTTTGAAGCTATCACAAAACTAAGGAAAAACATTGCACTTCGACATCTTGAAAAAGAGAGACGAGAAGTGTCACAGAAATCACTATGTCCGTGTTTAGTCCAAAACCAGTATCTCTCATTCCTGAGTCACACTTCATTCTGACAGCGGGATAGACATTGTTAGTAAAGGAGACACAATTTAGTCCAGCTCAGGTTTAACAAAGTTATCAAAAGCAGTGTTAATTTACTGCTGCTATACAGCAGTGAGACTAACTCAGACTTGGGTAAACTGAGGTTTGGAACAGGTATGCTAGAAATGGTGTTTAATAGTTAATAAAGGATGTCTATTTAAAAATCTTTCTGTGATTATTAACTGAAGATAAAGACTGTAAGGTAGAACATAATTAAGTGAATAATTATCAATGGAATTAACTAGTAACTCAAATGAATTTCTGTAGGTTACCTTAAAAGCAGTTAATGTGTAAAATTTGTTAATATGCAATGAATTAACAATTAAACAAAGTGATCAATAAATGAAAAAATTAATGATTGATGGGGGAATATCAAGTAACTCAGATTGCTAATTAATGAGTCATTAACTAGTGAAACTAGTTAGCTTGGTGAAGAACTGAAGCTTCTGACCTGAACAAGTATTTTATTTTTTTATGTTATGTAGCTGTGATGACTCAGATTACATATTAATTCTGCCAATTTGAATAAACATTTTCAGTTTTGGATTGCTGAGATACATGAAGACTTTTTTTATTTATACACATCACAGCTCATTGTTCACTCTTGGGAATGTGCATATGATAAATGAAAACAAAATAATTTTGAATTACATGTTGCTATTTTCCCCAACTAAATTAGAAACATCCTGCCCTTATGTTCAGCAAGCACAGTGCGACGTTTGCATTTAAAGATTTCTCCTTGCATTATGTGCCATTTGTCAGGTAGCTTATGAATATTTACATATTAATAGGCCTGACATCTGTCATAATTGCATATTAATTATTGTAGGTTTAATCGGGTAATTGATTTATTATACTGTTGTCCACAATTCCAGAGGAACATTCCTGAGGGGAAATGCATGTGTACACACAAATTCCTTTCAGATCATCTGTAGAGCAGTGCTGCAAAGTTGTGCTGTTGTGGTTTATTTGTTTTATTGTTGGGGGTTTTTTTGGTTGGTTGGTTTAGTTTGTTGGTTTAGTTTGTTGGTTTTTGTTTTTTCCAGTGGCAAGAGCTCCATTTCAGAATTTGATCCAGTGCTTGTTAAGAGTCAGATGAAAGACTTCCATTGACTTCAGTGAGCTTCAGCTCAGGCTTTTTTTAGTCGATGTAACAAACCATTTTCGAAACAGTGGAATGACAAAAATCAATGGGCTTTTTGATTTTGAATCAATGGAGAATTACAATTCTAGTATATAAATTATACAGGAAGAGGAGATTAGGTTACAGAAGTGGGGAAGCAGCAGACACTGCAGCTGAAAGATGTACCGATTCAGCACAGAGATGGTAAATTGTAAATGAACAAAATTTAAGTAAATTAAGAATCTGGGCATTAAATCAACACTTTAAAAGTGTTCATTAAATATATATATATGGGCTTTAGTAAACTATATGTACTCTGAGAAGACAAACATATCGAACAAATATACCACTACAGTGTAGCAACAGGCTATAGCAAACATACCCAGGAAGCTCTAAGTAGGCAAGACAATGCCAGAGCCTACTTAAATCCAATCACTTCAGAAAAAATTGGGAGCATTGGTTCTTGTTACAGCAGACCTCTAACAGTGCAGCCTTGCAAGTATTCATGTGCAGGAAGGCTATTAGAGCAGTGTGACATGCTGACCACTTGAAAGAAGTATAAACATTTTAAAAAGAAGGTCCTCTCCCCACAAATCTGACTACTTTTTTTTTTGATAAAGCCAAACAGAAAAGCCTAATGATTAACATCTCCCCACTCTGCAAGGAGAGTGAAGAAATAAGTCTTGGGATTCCTGGCACAAAAAAAACCAGCCCACTCCTCACATAAATGGCATAAAAGAGATTGGGGTTCCCATTTCAATTAGGGTACCCCCTTTGTGCTGGCAGGGAAAACAGGAGAGGAAGGAAAAAAAACACCAGAGGTGATCCCAAGTTACAGCTGCAAGCAAGTCAGGGCAGAGGAGGCTGGTGAAGGAAAGTAAATTACTTCAGAAGGGCCAGTTGCAGGTTCAAAGCAATGAGTCCAAAAGCTGGCCAAATATGGCATGTCTGATCCCTAAACCTCCCCATATTTTTCCCCAAAAAGGTTCATTTAATACAACATTTCCCTTATAAACATAAAGCTAACTGAAGTTTGAACCATTTGAAACCCAGATGCAGAAGTAACTGCTTACCTGCATCTCCACAGCCGTATTAAAGGCAGAAATGATAAAAGCTTCAGATGATGTTCTGTCATTACCATGTGACAATAAGACTACTATACATTTCACTTTACATTTCACTGATATAGTCACTTCCACTAGGTTGTATTACATCTTTGAACTGGCCTGTCCAAATGGAGTCCAACATGGATTTGGATTGGCACCAATATCACTTCAAACCCTGCCAGGCCCCTTAGCCATACCATTTGTAACTTTCACATCATTTCTCAATCACAGTTTAGACCTTGAGCAGAAAAGGAACTGCGTGGCAGCCTGCCAAAAGGAGTGCTTATTGTTTATAAATTATTAACAACCTGTATATTTCTGCAATTGGCAGTTTCTATCTTGAGGAAAGTAAGCTTTATTTATAGAAGTTCGAACATCTTGTTTTGTCCTGTGTTTTGGTAGAATGTCTCACATCATACAGAACACATATAAGCCACATTAAACCTCAAGCTTAGTTTGTCCAGACCCAAAGGGTATATTCCAGTTCTTATACTATTAAAAGTAATTGCTAATAATTACTCTACAGAAGTCAAGGAAACAGGAAAATCTTTAGCAAAGACTAAACTCTAGCTAACTTTACTCTAGCAAAGACTTTAGCAAAATTCCACAAATGGAACATGTCAAATCGGATACTAAGTCTGAATGCTGAAAAATATTACTGATAACATAATTTAAGAATATTTCAGTGGTTTTGGCTGCATTTTATGGATCATCATCACGTTAATTTGTCTAACATTAGCATCAGAAATCTGCGGACACAAATTCATTAATTTCACGTTTGTTCTGGTTGTTAAATCTTTTCTCTTGTCTGTTTCTTACAAAGACACTGTAAAGCATCAGAGCAGAGAGCTTTTCTGAAAGTAGCTGCAGCAGTGATAGAAATATTGAGTAGCTCTGAAGCATTCATTTCCAAATAAAAGCTTAGAACAGTGATTTCAGTCCCTGAGAGCAGACTCTAGCAATATTTGAAAGTAATGAGAAACTATGACTTGCTGCATTGATAAAAATCTTAGGAATGTTGCCACAAAGTATTGTGGCTTTTTAAGACCTGGTACAATATGGTTTATTTTAAAAGCTAACTTGTATCTAAAGTGTATTGTGACCACATAATTCAAGTTTAAAGGAATCACCTATACAAAGAAAGAGCAGGAGAAGCGGGAATCAAATGAGATAGAAGGAAAGGAAGGGGAGAATAAAAGGAAAAAATACACAGAGAGAACAAAAGAATATCTTAAGCCACTCTTGCCCTGTCTTTCTTCAAGTTGTAGAAGACAGATGATCGGCAGAGAGATTAAAGAAAGAAAGGCTGGTTTGGAAGCTTATAGTGTGCAATGAGAACCAGCCAAGGAGTCCTCAAATAGTTTTGTAAGGAGACTGCTGAGACAGGCAAAAGCATTCCCCTTCATGCTGTCAGGAGGCATGGCCACACGCTGCTGTGCACCACAATGGTGTGCTTGTCCACCCTCACCGCACCACCACTCTTCAAAGCTGCCTGGATAGGCAAAAGCAGTGCTAGTCACTTAATATTTCTTTTTGGTGTGGCATCAAGAAGGAGACTGTGAGGGTGATGGGAAATGGGGGAATCACCTGTGATATGATAGAGGGGAATACACAATTAGAAAGGAAATTTCTCTCAGTTTTAGAGTTGAAAGTTACTCAGCCTGGGAGATGAACGTGTTGCCAGCCCAGCCAAAGTACCATTGTGGGACAAGGAGAAGAGCACCAGGCTGTGCAGAGACTCTCCTGCAAAGGGTGCTCTTACCTACATGCCCTGCATGCCTGCTTACATCACAGAAGAGGCCCAGGCAGGCTCTGCTCAGACTGGGAAAACAGGGCACACGGAATGGTAGGGCATGAAGCACAAATGACACTAGCTGCAAAGCAGATTAAAAAAAAAGGAAAATAAAGGAAGCTGAAAAAAACTGAAGGAGGGAATCAGGAGTTAGGAGAATGAGGGAAAAGATGGGAAAGTGAGGTCTGCAGGGATGTGAACACATTGCCACAACCACCCTTTTGGTACCTGTATTGTGTTCTCATTCAGCAAAGTGTGTCACAGCCTGTCCCTTGTATTAAATAAATAAATACAGGTATATAATCTTCCCTCTGTTCTCTACAACCCTGACAGTTTTCATTTTAATGCTATTTTCGCCTCTACCTGTCTGGAAAGTGAACTTAGAAAGCACCTGCTCCAGCACCTTCTTTTTGGAAATGAAACTCTAAAGTCAGACAACTCCAGTGGTGAAAGAACCAATAACTCATTAACAAACAAAAGAACAATTAAACAATATTAAACAAATTAAAGGAGAGAATGCAAATTAGTAAAAAACACTCCCCAAACCCTGAACAGATGGATATGTACAGGTAACAAAATAAGTGTGATTTATTTATATATGAATTTTATGACTGGAATGTAGCTATCAAAGGCTACAGGCTATTTAGAAGGGATAGGTGTGGAAGAAGGGGTGGAGGTGTTGCCCTCTATGTTAAGGAAAGGATAAACTGTGAAGAGTTGTCCCTGAAGAATAGCCATAAGAAGGTTGAGAATGGGCAAGAATTAGGGATCATGACAATAAAAGGAGCCTTGTGGTTGGTGTTTACTACATGCCACCTGATCAAGGGGAGGCTATTGATGATGCTTTCATACTCCAGCTCCAGCAGCCACCACACTCGCAGGCTGTAATCATGCTGGGGTACTTTAACCACCCTGACATTTGCTCCAGAGATGTCCAGAGGAGGGCTACCAAGATGATCGGGGAAAGGATAGGTTTAAACTGGATATTAGAAAAAAATCTTAAATATGAGAGTGATAGACCACTGGAATGGGCTGCCCAGAGAGGTGATGGAGGCCCCATCCCTGGAGTCATTCAAGGTCAGGCTTGACAGGGCTCTGAGCAACCTGCCCTAGTTAGAGATGTCCCTACTTGTGTAGGAAGGTTGGACCAGATGACCTCTAGAGGTCCCTTCCAGCCTAAAACATTCTAGGATTCTATTTAAAACATCACTTCTAGAAAGATACAGGCATAATAAAGCCTGACTTCGCAGAATGATTTCCAGCCATACATATACAATGTTCACCTCCTAGTCTCTGACAAAAAGAACTGGAAGCAACCTGAAAACCAGAAGTTTTGACACCTTTTAATTTCTGTGTATACCAACTGTGTATACATAACCTAGAAATCTTATCTGTTATTGAGTGCACACAGAGCTCATGACAGACTACACAGCACCAAGGCAGTGACATGTTCTACCTCTCATTCTGGAATAGCAGGACTAAAACAAGTACCTAAGTAAAAAAAAAAAACAAAAAACGACCACAAAACAAAACCAAACAAAAACACACCCACAAACACTAACAAAAAACAACCCACAAAACACAAATAAAACAACAAAACAAACCACCAAACAGTTATGACATAGCCTTCCTAGATGCCTCAATATTTTAATATCCCTGTGAGAGGTTTCTAAATGGTAGCCTTTTTAATTCAGACACTGTATTTGTAGCCCTTATATCTCTGTTTTCTTGCCTGTCACATTCTCAAGCAGAGAGGTAGCTTCTGAACATATGTAGACTTTGGTCCTATTTTGGCACTGTTTGATTCATTCGATCTCTCAGTAGGCAGTAATTATAGCTATATGTATAACCTCTGGCTTTCCAGTGATATGTATAGTTACACCTCTCCTCTCTTCTCTAAGATCCTTTAGCTGAGTGTTCTGAATTCATTCCTCTTTCGGGGATAATGCATGTCTCAGTGCTTCTGCAAGGGTACAGATCAGGGGCTATGGTGCTAATTTAGCACAACATCACTACCAGGGAAACGGTTATACTTTGTATTGACTAATTTTTCTCTTGTGACTGTATTGAACCTGCTCCTCAACCTTTTCTTCACAGAATGCCATCACCATCTAAGTAATACATCATCAGTGCAGTTCACTCTGATGATGTATTATACTAACATATCATTAGTGCAACAGCAGAGCAAGGCGCTTTGATGATGTATTAATGCAATACATCATCGGAATGAGTCACTTCGATGATGTATAACTCAAAAGATGGTACTATCCAGGGAAACGTGGACATTCAATAAATCAGGAACAACATTAATGAATAAAATCTAGGACATCTTCTAAGGAAAAACAAAGCTTCAGAAAGCTTTGAATGAGTATAGCACAAGGTTTTCCTTAAAGAAAAAAAAAGATAAAATGCAAATTATAATTTTACCAGGTATGTAGATTTCTGTTGAGCACAATTACCATGATATTAAAGTTTGAGATCTCTTCAACAATGAAACTAGATATAGGCAGGGCATTTATAGAGTGGGTAAGATTGTGTGGTAATATGATCACTTGAGCCTTATCCTACCTGGAAGCAGTAGTGAAGCAAATGAAGAAAAAACAATGTCTTCCCCCCTTCCCCCCCAAGTAAAGTTGGAACTTTTTTCAAACTGCTGAAAGGACCAGTTAAAATTCAGTGTTAAGATTTACTACACACTGCGCTAAATTTCTGTAAATCGGTCTGCTGACATTGGTGCAAGTAGAAATGGCAAACTTTAAATAAAGCACTGAGGATTAAAAGGCACTTCACCAGAAAAATAGGTGTCAATACACTAGTTCTGGTAGATACAATTAACGGGGG
>JANIJG010005571.1:84662-95073 GCA_024611175.1 Megaceryle torquata
CCTCCAGGGTTTCCTGTTCTTTGGGAGGTCTTTTGCATTTATTTTTTTTTTTCTTGCACTGTAATTTGGTGTTAAGAAGTTGTCATTTTATTAGGACTTTTTTCTTAATACCCGAGATAAGGAAAACACATCTAGAGAGCAACATGTAACACTCTCCCTGTTCCTCAGCAGTGTTGTACTTCCAACTGAGCATACTATATAACTGTAGATGCTGTAGGTGGAGCAAATGTACTTGGCTTCAGGGAACAGAATCCCGAATACACATTTAATTTCAAATCACTCTGCAGATAAAATTCCTCTGAAAAAGTTTTATTTAGACATTCAAGATGGTAAGTGCTAAGTCATTCAGGGGATTTAGTTCAGAATCATGTTTGGCAGTATGATATCATCTTTATGTCAACCAGAAACAGTCTCTTGAAGTAAAATATTCTCTCTGGGCACTTGTACCTAGAAGTTCAAAAGATTGTTTTCTTTTTTCTCTCTCTCTCTCTTTTTTTTTTTTTTTTTACATCTGAACAGAAATACTAGGGACCATACTCAAAGCTGGGTTTAATCCTCAGAGAGATACAGCTGCTATGGCAAGTGCTTACATTTCTTGTGAAATTATGCTACTGTAACACAATATTTTATTACTATTTTTGATATGTATCATGGCATCTCCTGTGATCCTCAAACACAAATGACTTTCCACTGCTCTGGAACCCACATTGCACCATAAAATGGGCCTGCTCTGAAAATTATGCTTTTTAAAACAGGAGATGGCACTGGGTCCAATGAAAACAGTGAAAACTCAGAAGAATAACAGAAAGAATCTCCCAATTCCACTAACCATGAATTCATTACAAGAGAAATCTCTCTTTAGTGAATTAAAGTAACAAATTATGTAAATGGCTGAGCTTACACCTGATTCGGTTCTGATAATACCAACCATTAAACACACCAAAGTGGTTCTGTGGAAAGGTCAACTTGTTCAAGAAGTTTCCCACTCTTGTAGCAATGTAAACAGTTTCTGAGATTGGAGAGTCATAAGTAAACTATCAGGCACCAGCAATATGCACATCTAACCCTGTTCAACTTTTCTAATACCATCTTAAATTCAGCTGCAATAAATAAAATCTTCTCTATATTATTTTTTTCCCAGCAGTTTTACAAGATGGAAGTGCAAGTACTAATAAAATATATGGTTTAATTAACTAAACTTATGCTGTAGCGTACATTAGAAGTGGATGATTTACAGAGTGTTATCCTCTTCAGGACAGAATAATGCAAACAGCATAATTAAAAGTTGATGAGAAGTGTATTTATTGAGCACATAGGAAGAATAGACACTTAGATTTATGATACACAAAGTGTACCTTTCATTTGCAATATTAACATTTTAAAGTCCAAGGCATCAGCATAATGCATCCAAACTGCATCCATATAATTTAGCCCTGTTAATCCTCACACCACTGACAGTAAATTATATGACCTGAACATATACTAGTGTAACATGATATATTGAGATAACATGATTATTTTCACTGAGATGTCTATGAATGCTATATATCACATTTGCCTGCCTGTAAGGACGTGTAAAATAGTTGAAGAGCCAATCATTTATTTGTGACACGAATTTCAGGGCTATCAGTCATAGACCTATCAATATAAAAAAAAAAAAAAAGGCAAGAAAAAAAAAAACCCCCACTGTTTAATTTTAATGAAAGTACTTTTTAGAAAATTCCAGCTAACATCCATATGCATCACAGCCTATTGAGGCCCAGGTACTGGACATATTATTTTGAGAGTTCAGAGAGTGCATAGATGTTCTAGAAGATAAAACATATCTTATTACCCTGGGAATTTTCAAACGTGTGAACTAGGTAGTTTCAAATGTGTAAACTAGGTACACACAATGTCATAAGACACTTCTCTTCTGTCCTAATATTAAACTCACTCCCTAATTATCATATTTGGACAAATCAGTTTTTTGTCTGTGCAGATACAGATACTATGCACAACAATTATTATCCAACCTGTTTTATTATCGTTCTTCAGAGCTTATTCAGTCTTCATTAAAATATTTCTATTCTGTTAAAAAAAAAAATAGAATAGAGATGATTAAATTTACATTACTAATCCCATTACAGAATTTTGAAACTTTAAAATTAATTTGTCAGTCTTTTGCTATGAATGGTCATGTTAGACACCTAATATATAAAAGCTAAGCTTAATATTACTTAAAGGGCAATGCCTTCTGAAGGGCAAGTCAGAATGTAGCAAAGGACAGAATAAATTCTGTTTAGTGATGGTCCCTTTAGGATAAGGCTAATTTTTCCTAAAGAGGGCTGTGAAATGTATGTATATTAATGCAGCAGCTAACTCTATGTAATTTCTCAGGATAATAGGTTTTCTCTTGGATGTAGTGTCCAGACATCCATTTTAGTGGAATAAACTGCTGATATCTTCTTCTGAGGTTCTGACATTTTTCACGAAACAAACCTTTAATAAAACAAAGACTCGAGCCACAGTTTAGAAATTGGCTATTACTCATTCTACTTGCTTGGAGTTTGGCATGAGGAGGCTGGTTTATAGCATCCTTTTCCACTTAATTTTGTTTTGTTAAGGCCCCTTTCCAAATTGGTTTTAAACACTCGGTAGGTACTTTGGTAATGACAGAAATACTGGGGTTTCCATACATTCTCTTTTATTCCATACTGTATGAGACACGAGAATCAAGTAAAGGTTTAGGTATGCTGATGGAGATAAACTGACTAACCTATATAAAGAGCCAATATGGCCCTTAGGGCACCTGATTCAGAAGCAATTTCACTTTAGTTATACAGAGGCTGTTTTTAAAGTTACATCTTTTCATAAATGGCATGCTCAGGACCTGGCACGGCTCACTTTTCTTCTGTGAGTAGCTGGAGCTGTATAGCACATGTTCTTATCTACAAAGTGTTTTATCTTTTCCATCATGCCAGGAGTCATCTTCTAGCCACTGCTACTGATGTTCATCTTCATTGGTGAATATAGTGTCATTTAATGGGTAACTCCTTTCCTGGCTTCCATCCATAACCTAAAGTTGTAGTGGTGTCTTTTACCATGTCTCAATGTTCCAATGCAAAATTTCCAGACATGCAGAAACTGATCTGCAAAAAAAAAAATAGGTAGCCTATAATATGTTGTGGTAGCGAAATAGTTAGAAACAAAAGCAGAGAAAGCAAACTGTCATCAACATTGATTGTTTTCTCCATGTATTACCACCTATGCAAGTGAATGAAAATTAAAATGAGACATCTAAAAATACTTCTAGCAAACAAATATGGCAATGACTGAATTATTTGTTCATTCGCATGTGAAATTAGGCTACATTATCTCATCTGTGTAGGTAAAATAGACTTTCTCTCAGAAACAAACATGATGCAACAAATATTGTAGCAACTTTTACCTTTCACTCAGCAGCAGCTTAGTTACAAAGCAGAAGCAGTAGAGATAAAACATTTTAAATGCTGATAGCAAGAGTTATCTCTGGCAACTGATATCTATATGATTAGCAATATTTGACAAGAAGTTAGGTTTCCAGAAAGAGACAGTAAATAGAGCTACTTAATACATTTCCACTAAGACAGAATTACTCACATCAACAAGGTAGACACTCCATGTTATCCTCAAACAGGAGAATAAAATGGTTCACTCATTATCCTGATTAAGCTTAGGTAGTTTTGCAGTTCCTATCTTATAGGTATAGTGTTTAGCAAATCATGTATGTACTTCAGGGGACTGATATTGTAGTTCATCACTCATCATGAAGAATATTTTACATCACTTTTGGCAAAAGGGCAAATAGAGAATTGTACCATACCTAAAGACAGATGAGAAGTTCTTCTGACTCAGTTAAAAAGGCTTCTATTTGTGATCATCTGACACAGTAAAAATGCTGGCTTCCCCTTAGTGGTCTAATACCCCAAGACTATAATTTAATCTTTCAATTACATCATTAAAATATCTCATATCTTCTATAGATTTTGGCTTTGATTATATTTAGTTCTAGATATTGGTAGACCAGTTCACTCTCTTTTGTTCATGTGTTAGCAATTTCCACGCATAAAATCAATAGTTCACACATTTCATTAAACATCAGACCTCAAATGTGAATTGGCTCATAGCTAAAGAGAGAAGAGAGACTTCAAATTGTGAAGGACTTGACCTAATATGCTCCCCTTGTCAAGAATCACTTAGACATGTGTATTTGTATGTACCTTTAGTTACACAGAGAGTACTGAGTCAAAAAGTACATTCTATTTTAAAGAATGCAATAGGTACAATAGAAGTTAATTTGGGCTTCCTGCATCAGAATTGCAACAAACATTATTAATTTATTATTAATTTTTTGAGTAGGAAGCCTTCTGGAGGTTGGATGGAAGGATGAGATTCATACAAACAATTACACATGGAGGGAAAAGAAAAAGTAATAGGAGCTGCATTCAAGATAGAATTTTATGTACACATACCAAATACTTCCAGAATGGTGTAGATTCACACATTTTTTTTGCCTATGTCAGATGGTGAATGCATTTTAAGTGGTGTTATCATGTTACTGTAATCCGACAGGGAATATAATTTAAATACAATTATTGGAAGTAACACAAGTCCAGATGGTGAACAAGAAGTTTATTTTTATATTCGTCAAAAGAGATTAATGGTCAAAAAGAACAATAGATTCAAGCACCTAGGATTTTTCTGACAAAGCTCAGTCAGGAATCTGAACTCGGATACAAATCTGAACATCAGGGCTGGCTCTTGCCTGCATTTCAGACTAAAGACTTGTGAAGGCAAAGAATGCCATTACTCATTGAAAAGTTCAAACTCTGCTTTACACCCATTTCTGACAAAAAATGAATTACAGTTATGACCTCAAGCTCCTAACTCTGTTTATCCTTTCCTCTCAGGAATTAGACTTCACTTTTCCTCATGTATCTGGGTTAGATTTGGTTTATTTTTTTATGATACCACAACAGACTAAAGTATAGTAAGAAACTGCCCAGCCACACCTGTTTATTCTATTCTTCCTATCAACCCATAGCAGGTGCTGAATGTACCTCTCACTGTGATCCTTCAGAAAGCAAACATCAATCTATGCTTCTGCTCCCTTTATTTGTTCTTCTCCCAGGGTCACAGCTTACCCTTTTGTGAAAGGACAAGACTGGCCCAGTGAAAGTCCAGTGTGGTTTTTGGCAGCATCAACCTGATGTGATGCATGCTGCATTTTGTTCTTGTAGAGGGGCACTAGGTGTGCTCAAGGTCTCCAACCTGACAACCCATTACAAACACACTCCCAGCTAGAGAGGTGAACTGAACACAACATGTACTTTGAACTACTGATTCTTTCCCCCCCCCCCCCCCCCTCAAAAAGAGCTCAGAAACAAACAAACAAAAAGAATCTGAGTGAATTTGTGAAGTGCAAATGATTAAACAACACAACCAGGGAAAATTCTCCCTGTAATAAATTCAATAATAAAGTAACATTCAGACTTGTATTGTCTAAAATTAGACTAAATAACTATCCAAAGGATATGGGAAACAGAACAATTCTGAATGAAGCCGAACATTTGAAAGTATCACGGGGTAGGAGAATTAGCTAAATGTAAATCTTTCATCTCTTCCTACTTTATGCACTTAATTTTTTTAAGGCCATTGTGTGGCTATGGTGAACTTAACCAATAGCAAAACAACTGAAAGGAAAACCAGAAGAAAATGAAATGAAAGAGTACTGGGGAATAAAAATAAGCAGCTGCTCAACCCTGGTAAATTGCTGTAGGTGTATTATCTTCCATTTATGATCAGACAGCTGCTGATGGTCAGACAGTGGGATGGCAGGACAAGAAAAGTGTTCATCCATTTCAAGGCTTGCCAAACAATCCTACCACCTTGTGTAACTCAGCACTTCTTACTCTGACTCCCTGTAGTTTGCGTACATTCAGCTTTTCACTTTCAAGTGTTTCCTTCTCCAGTCTTTGCAAAGCCCCCTCCATCTCCTCCCCAACTCCTCACCCCTACCCCCCCACCCTCCCCAGCTTTTGAGCCCAGGGAATGGCTGTGGGAAGGAGAAAGGAGAGAGCATGTTTCACTTTGTTGTGGGTTTCTCCCTACAGGTTTGTCCAGCTAGCAGATGGTAGTACACCAGACCTTTTTCCATTTTCTTTCGTTTTCTTTCTTTTTTTTTTTTTTTCCTCTGATGCTAAGCATGATTTACAGGCCTGAGTTATTATTTATCATTATTCATTTTCTGTCACCAGTGCATTGAAGGTTAATAGAAATGCCAGCATGCTCACTGATTTACTTAGTAAAATATTTGTTCCAAGGTTTAGGTCAGATGATTGGTGTCTGAGCGAGCTTCAGGTTTATGCATTATGAAAAGCAAGCTGACTTGACCTTGAGCCACGAGCACTAGCACTATATATTATTTTAGTGGAGTGACCTTCAGAGACCCAAGACTAGATGTATTCAACACATGTTTTCTTCTCCCATACTGCTGACATTGTATACATTCCAGCTGAACTTAGGTAATGTAAGATGATACTCACTTTTCATCTAATGAATTTGAGTAGGATGACATGTTCAACTAATACCCCCCACCTTGGAGGTAACAAACTACTTCTGAATCCCAAACGGACTGAGGCTCAGCAAGTACTTCATACTAACTGACACGCTTTGTCACATAGAGCATCCAGTTCACCAACCCACACAGGAGACAGAAGGCCTAATTCTGACATTCTCCACCCCGGTGCAGGTCAGAAGTAACTCCAGTGATGTTGAATTAAGTGACAGAAGTATAAAGCCATGGGCAAGAATTCACCAACTGGCAGAATTTATGCCTGGATTATTAATACTTGAGTTAAAGTGGCATAATCCAGTCCTGCACACCTCCTCTTTCCTGTCTAAATGGACCTTTAAATCTGGTGTGGTGTTGCCAGACAAGAATACACATACGCAAACAATGGTTATGGAAACTATTTTCTTACCCTTGATTTTCACATTGGCCCAGTCTTCTTTCTATTCTCGTTTGTGCAGTAGTATATAAGTATCTTCAGATGATTTCTTTTTGTTCCATTTGTTCAAACAAACAATGGCTGCTGTAACCAAAATGAAAAATCTTAACAACACTGAGATTTAACCATTATTTAATTTGAAAGGCTCTCAGTTAGCTGTCAGCTATACTGGGACAAAGCCAGACTAATTCCAGAGTCTTTAGTGGATCTAGTCCAGATTTACATCAGCAAAAACAAGACCAGAATTTGGCACTCTATATATGCATATGTATTTTTGCTAGCTCTGCTTTAATTCTTCCCAGGTATCAACCAGAGAAATTGTATCCCTAAGAATTAAAAGCAGAACCTTTTGCCTCCATACCCTATTAGGACAGAAACACCTTCTTAACTTCTCACTTCCCCCATACATGACATTTTGAGATAGCTGAGATTTATATAGGCAGATTTGGCAGCCTTTTCATATTTACTTACACTCAGAGATAAATCAAATCCAGAACACTCTCTCCAAGAATAAGTTATTTGTTATCTGACTAAGTATGTGTTAGTGGATCAGACATAGGAAAGGTATTTCTATTATAACTGTGTTGTTTGGCTATGATTTACTGGGGTAGATTATATTATTTTTCATTCTTGATTATACAGTGTATTCTTTTATTGTCTTATGTATTTCAACACAGTTACTGGGGATGGTAGGGGGAGAGGGAGGTGGATTGGTGTTTGGCACATTAACCAAGGGAAGGAAACTGAACCAGATCAGCAGGAGGAGAGAAAACTTAATCCTGCTAATGTTGAATCAGGAGCAATTAACCTCACCTGGAGTATGCCAAGAAAAAAAGGCTCCTCAGGAGAAAACATGGGTGAAATCCAAATTTATTACTGGATATCTGCGTTAATCCTGCAAAAGTCCCTGAAAGGAAAACGTTTAAATGCTCTGGGTAGTAACTTAATACCCTTCTACCCTCCACTCTGAAGAGGAGCTGGAAGAGATAACATCATTATGTTCTCAGGATGCCCTAATTCATTTAGTGACTTTACTATTCTTCCATTTAGAAGAACAGCGTGCAAGCATTACATCTCCTGAGAGAAAGGTACCTAGCACTATATTATCAACAGATTCTACTTTAATGAGAAAAGACAGTCTCAGCATCACACTCTTGCATTTCTTTGTATACCTTTTGGCTGTGTATTGGTTTGCCTTTTTTTTTTCCTCCCCAGTTCTGGAAGGTATGAGCTCTCTGAGTCCCAGTGTAGGTTCATACTTGGGTTTTACCTCAGAGTAGCAGATTCCTATGCCATAAGCAGACTTTAGATTTCCATAAGACCACATTTTTCCATCTTTCATCCAAGCTGACATTGTTTCTCATCCAGAGAAAAGCCAGAATGTTGATTCCAAGAATTCAAGTTGTGGTGAATTATTCCTCTTCAAAAATAAAAACGTTAAAAATGGACAACTTCTGTAGCAGCATTAGAAGGGATCTTGTGAAGAGGCACAGGATTGGTTAATTTTTAAGCTTCCCTTTAACAATCAAGAAAGTCAAAGCTATTACAAACCTAAAATTAACTCCAAGAATAGAGTTTTGGTAAATAATATGCAATCTCATAACGAGATATATATATATTCATCCTCTTTATTCAAGAATTGTGTAAAGTAAAACAAATTGCTGTATTTAACAATATGAATCCTTCATCTCTCCACGTAGTCTAAACCACCACCATCAGCAGAAGTGCTAGCACCATAACTTAGCTGGTACAAAATTTATTACTTCGGCAGACAACAGTCACCATATTGTTGCAGTAGACAGCACTCTACACGCCTGCCTCAGTTTCCTTTTGCTTTTTCTTCAGCGAGACTTATTTTCATCCTCTTCTTAGCCAAATGTAGGTTAGTCAAACTGCTAACATGGTACATACTAGTTTTTGCTGAGTAACTAGCACATTCTCAATTCATCTGTTCTATGTTCCATGTTTTTTCCTTGTTCAGTTTCCTGCAATTTCAAGAACTGATCTAGAAAGGTTCATAAAAGTAAAGAAAGTATATATCAAGAAGCCAAACATTTTTAAGCATGTCTGTCTACCAAAGCCATAAAGTGTGATAGATGCTTTAAGACTAAATGTATGTTAGTCTGGCTGCTGGAGACACCATAGAAGATAAAACACTCCTCTCAATAAGAAAAGTGCTAGGGAGAAACTCATATCCTGTGCACTCATGCTCTATTATTTACTGTTTCTATTAAAGTCATTCAGAAAAATCCCTTCAGATACAGTGCTGTACAAACTCACGTGAAAAGTCATTGCCCTCCAAGCTCATGCTCCAAAGAGAACAATATTAGCTCCTCAGTTCCAACCTAAGTACCTAATGAAGGCCAGGTTTTCAAATCCTCAGAATCAATGCCTGTGATATGTACCACCTAATTTCAAAGATCTAGATATGCTGAACTAGTAAGACTTTTTTTTTTTTACCTACCCTCCCCACCCACCCCCTTCCTTCCATTTTTTGCCCACCATCAGCCTGGCTTCTTAATTAGCTGCATGATAGAGAACTGAGCTTCAGAAAAATCTGTCATTGTTTGGACATGCTGGGCCCTTCTGACAAGCTAGATCTAAGAAATGCAAACAGTGATGCAGCAAAAGAGGCTCTGTGGTAAAAGGCAGAGGAAACCCAACTCTGATGTGACTGGCAGCTAATTAGACCTAAAGGAAAGAGGAGAAGTATATTTAAAAATTTACGTGATTATGTAAATCAGTCAGCCATTAAAAAAAAAAAAACCTGAAAATCACATCAATTATATTGATGTCTGAGAGCTTCTTTCATCTACCTACTAAAGCTGAATTCTTGCCCTTTCCCACTTCCCTGTTTGTGTGATGTTACTCCACCAAAACCACTGCTGCTGCATTTGTGTTTAGCACGTAGGGCACTGTATTTTTTAATATGCCAAGGTTAATCCAAAAGATTGAGTATGCTAGACCATGATGAAAACCCAGTCACTACTGTATTACCAGCCCAAATTCTCTAAGTTACAACAAGTGTGTAGGATTCCAATGGTCTCAGTAATAAATAACCATAAGAGCTTGGAATTTTAGTGTGCAACTTCAAACAACAGATAAAAATACATAACACCCTGACACGCACAGAATAATATCTTCCATTTAGAGCTACGCCAAGGTGATAAAGTCACTGGATTCTGTACTTCACCTCTACAAAGAACTATTTTCAGGCATTTAGAGGAAAAAGGAAAGTGCCATTAGTTTACCCTGTATTTGCCTTTCAGGACTACAAAATATTTCATAGGATTTTCAGTTCCTTTAGGAATCATTAAAATATACCTAATAAAAATTACTACTTAAAACTATTTAAAAATAAAACTGTTTTTAATTTTTTT
>JANIJG010005572.1:0-10810 GCA_024611175.1 Megaceryle torquata
ACCTGGAAAATATTTTGAGTAACTCAAAAGTACTGTATTTTGTATACGACAGGACACCACCCTTCCTAGGGAAAAATGTGGTTTTAAACTGTTGCAGAACGAAGCAAGTCCATTCAAAGTGCATTCTTGTGATTCTAGAGGTAAAATACAAGTTTCTAGAGAAGCAAAAACTTTACATTGCTGTAAAATACAGGTTAGATGAGTAACGAGAAAGACATAAAGCCAAGTCTTTTACTCCTTAAGTTTAAGTCTCAAGCTTTCCTTTGATTCATGCTGCCATCCCAAACTGGAACAGATCCTCCTTACCAAAGCGATGTCTAATATCCCAGTAATTCAAGCATGCCACAGCAGTAAGGAACGAGCTGTTTCACATCAGTAAAACAATCCCAAATAGAAACATAATGTCACCAAATCCTACAGAACAAAGTGATCCAAGTCAACGTGACGCTGTAAGTAATCCCATCCCTATGAAGCCTTCTCTACATCAGGCTTGTTGTGGTTCAAAATGTTCCCCACTGCATCATTTCCCCCATAAACCGACAACCCCACGTTGTGCAGAAGCAGTGCAAGGGGTGAAACTATATTCAAGAGATTATTTCTCTTGATGGTGGATGGGGATGTCATCAAAGTCCTTCAGATTTGGGCTCTTTTTCACCTCTCCAGGAGGAAGCTGTACTCGATTTCTTTCTATTTTATTTTGGATAATGCTCATTTTCAACATAGGAAAACATTTTAGTAATTATTGCTTCATTTCCAGAAGCTGCTTCTTTTCTCTAGAGAGAGGTTTTTGGGGTAAAGCATTGTTGTAAGGTCTGGAAGATCTTACAGTTTGCAACTGAGTCACCCAAGGAATGACACACCTCCTTAAAAATGACGTTTTAGATGAAAAATTAATCCCACACAGACATATCAAGTGACAGGTAACAGGTCTTCCTGAAGTGGGCATATTGATTTTTACCCTGCTGTGTCACGTGCTCAATCTACTTTTGTTTCTGACCTGCTTTTTTATGTATTTTCAAACTTATAACTCTTAAAATCAGTAAAACATGCACAGGATGTTCAGTTGAGCATTCGGTAACATAAAGACAGGGGTCAGAATATATTAATTCAACTTTAAATATTTGGGGGGGGGGGGCGGCCTACAGAAAAAAAACAGACAAAAAAATTACTATAATAATAATAATCAGCAGCTATTATTTACACATTTTATATATATATATTATTGGGGAGTGAAAAAGTTGGGCTGTTTCACAGAGTGACCACAGTCCTGTGATCTGCAGTTAAGGCTCTAAGGATGGGTGGGGAAGGGCAAGTGGAGTCAGGAAGGTGGTCCTGTGGGGCTGATACCATAGGCACTGTTGTGGATGTAGTGCAGCTCAGCCAGGACCACAGGTGAGGAATCAGTCAAAGCTGGGGCACCATTAGCTGCTTAGATCTTGGAGCAGATGCCTGCTCAACTCACTGCACTGGTTCTTGGCTAGGTTGACATGCCACCTCCTGACCCTTCCTTTTGGACTGAAGTTTCACCTGTGATTATTTTCAGTCATGAATAAAAATAATAAGAAAAAATAATGAAACTAAAATAATTGGCCAGGTAACACAACCTCTAATGAGGACAAGGTCTTTGCCTGGAGAGGACCAGGAGCTCCATGGAGATGTTCTGCTGCTCAAAGATGACATGAAAGTGTAGTCATCAAAGTCCAGCTTTTTCCATGTGTCTCAGTTTATGGTTTTTAACAAGCGAAATGAGAAGGCAAAAGCTGTTGCCATACTGGCAATCATTAATTCAGACATTAACAAGCATTGGCCTTTCTTGTGTGCTGGTGAATGAAACCAAAAAATGAATCTCAGTTCAGGAGGTTGGAGCCTCTGTCTCTCTTTCAAAGCAGAAACTAAGCACACATTAAGCTTTCAAGCTTTCTGAGCTTTAATAGAGATTTTCTAGAAAATTGTCAAGATTCATTTGGATGCAGGTTACACAGACCCTGCCCAGCTTTAATTCTGAAGCAAACAGTGCAGTGAAGAAACTGAGAAGCTTGTTCTCACGCTGTGTCTGCTCTTCTTGGATGTAGCCTGTTAACAGTGCGTCAGGCCACATATTAATGCTCATTAGAAAGGCTTAAGGCAAGCAAATATATTATTCTTTAAACCTTACAGTTTGAATTTAGGAAATATTTTCTTCTTATGCAACAACTGTAGCATGGGGCAGACATCTGTAGGAAGGTCACTACAAAATGACGTGTACCCATTGTGTCTTCCAGCTGGGCTCTCTGCATCAATAGTGATCTCAAGTTCAACATAAATTCCACTTATTACATTAAATGTTCATTTTTGAGGATGCTTTCCTTCAAAGAAATCAGACTGAATCTTGAAAACATAGAGTTTTCAGTTGTTGACCTTATTCTGTGTTCTTTGTTTCTTTAATTTCCTAATTAATACATAAATCATAATGCTCTTGATAAGAAATGAAATTGAATAAAAGCAAAGATTTCAATGGTACTAGTATAGAGAAAAGTTAGCAGGGATGGAAAACACCATTTTCTGCATGCAGGGTTCTGAAAAAGTTGCCCTGTCTAATCTTGTCATTAGTCACAATAATATAACAGTCGTTCCCTTCAATAATGTGTTTTCACCTGTGAACAAAATGCAATAGAAATGAAGCTTTTGGTGGTGAAATTAGAATATTCATATACTCTCGTTTATCTTGCTGAAAATAAGTGCAGTCTGAGCACTGGTAACTCTGGTGCTCCTTGTAGTCGTCGTGGTAAATACTACCACCCAACCCAGTGTGGTGGTTTTGCCATGTTTTTCCACAGAAGGAATATATTGATGCACAGGTCAGTTACTGTTTTCTTAAGTTTCACCCTTTTATGTCCAGAGCACATATAGTCCAGTCCTTTCTTCTGAACACCATAAGAAAACCATAAAAAGTACATTTCCTGGTCAAGAAATCAGATCTACTTTGCAAACAGGTCCTGGGCCAGGAGGCTGCCTCCTCGTTTGCTCCAGGGAGGAGTAGTGTGTAGATTTCATGGGCTTATAAACCTTGAGATAACTTTTCTGACTTAAGATAAATCAACTGCAACATTCTGATTAAGGAGTAAGTGAATATCCTCTTTTTCATTATATTTATGAGGAACCAGTCTGTCTATCCCTTTCTGCTGCTTTTAAAGTCAACAGATGATCCTTGAAGTGATCAAAAGATGGCCTAATTCCCCAGCAGTACCTGCTTCAAGTCAGGAATAGAAAACCCAGACTTTTTTTGATCCCTGTATATATGCTGAATGACAAATCATAGCAACGCTTCACTTTGAAACAAATTTTCAGTAGCTTATTATGTGGCTAAACTGATCAAGTGAGTTTGTAGTGCAGCTGATAGTTACAAGTTAAAATATGACATTGTGGTGTAGATGTAATAACTCCTTATGGCACATTTTTTTTGTTTGGTTGTTTTTTTGTTTGTTTGGTTGGTTGTTTTGTTGTTGTTATTGAACATTTCTTTGGTCTTTACCCAGCTTAGAGTTTTCTGTATATCATTGAATATATTTGCAATTATACAAGCAAGAAAGAGCCTTATTCTGCAGCAGAGGTTGCAGCTACACTAAAATCAACCTTGCATTTTTGCTGCAATGTTCATTGTTACAGCATTAGAATGATTTCCTTCTCAAGCCTGTGCTAAAAGTAATTCAATTTAAGCAAGAATATTGCAGTTAAGGAAACAGCTATTTATGAAACAAATTTGTCCAGGAAATAAAAGATGGGAAAAAGCCTTATGTTGTGGCAAGTGTAATAATTTCCTGCTAAATCAGAAAACTTTACAGACCAGAATGCCAGGGAAGAGTAAATATTGTACTTTTTTACAAAAAACTTGTAGATGTTGCCTGAAAAGAGGCCTCGTATTCTGGTCTGATGTGTAAACTGATTCATCCAAGACCCTGGAACAGATCAGGAGAACAAATGATGATTACAGTGTGTCGCCTTGAAGGCAGGATCTAGCTTTAGAAGTGGAAACTTAAATGAATTCACCCATCTTGGATCTTATAAATAAATATTCAATAGTGCTAATAGACAGAAATTTGAAGTATCTTGTTAGCCCAAGCTTTTAACCTAATGTTAATGTCAAAAACTGTCATCTGGCTGAAGAAGTGCCCACATTTCAGCCTTTAGCATTTGGTCATAGCGCTCTGACTTGATCTTTAGTTTCATTGACAGTTTTATCTGACTCCAAATTGGCTTAATTGGGAAGTTGTGATCTGGGCAGACATGGCAGAAGTGAGCTAGTTATGTCTGTGAAATGGGAGTTTGTGCACTCGTATCTTAACTGCATGGAGAATTAGGCTGGTAAAGTTTTTGGTGTGTGGCCACATATTTTAATTGTGGCAGCACGTACTGAAATCGGTCAGTGCAAGGAGAGCGATGATCTTCGAGCAAAGGCTTTTGCCTTTCATGCGAGTCAGTCAGTGAGAGGAAAGCAAAAATGTGTGAAGCTTCATTAAATGACTGTGTCTTTGAAAGATTGCCTGCTATTCTGCATGAAATGTTCCCCAAAGTGCATCTGAGGGTAAAATTATACTGGATAGAAATGGGAGAGAAATTAAGAGTGAGGCAAAGGAAGGGGAGACTTTGGGAAAAAAAGAGCTGGAGATCAATGGTGAGTTGGTGAATTAGGTACATTAGGATTGTTTCAGCTGACTAAATCTGAAAAGCAGGTTTTGGCTTAAAGAAGACAACTTCTGCGGAGCACTGGAAAGCAGACAAAGCAAACAGAGGTGATAGCAGAGAAATAGGAAAATGGAAATAATTTCTATAAATGCATCATTTATAGAAAAAAAATACATCATTCTATAAATGCATCTACTCTTAATGCAAAGCTAAATGTAAGAACAGATGCACTAGTTCAAACCAGGAGCCCATATAGACTGGCCTCCTTTTCATCCCAAGATGTTTTTCGTGGCCAAAATAGAGAGAACCATCCCACTACTATGGATGTGCAGAACAAGACTCTGAAAGCCAAGAATACCATCTTGAACAGTGTTCACAACCACAAGATCTGGCCATCACCTACCTTTAAGATGTCCACAGTTTCAAAGTCAGTCCAAGGAGTGTCTCTAGGGGGAACGAGCTGGACAGTTAAGTCATGATCAGGTTTCATCTGACCGTATAAGCAATCAAGAATTCTGTCAAGTTACCCCACTTTTACTTCCACTTTCACTATTGCTGTCCAGGCTGACAAACACAAAATCAAACGTGCAATCCACGAACCATGCTATTGATACAGTGACAAGAAAGCTTATGCCCAGATTACAGTCTGCTGGATGGAGCCAGGAAGGCTGGAAACATCCAAACAGAATCTCTTAAGAGTTGTACATGAGATGACAAAACTTGAAAATCACCTCATCTTTCTCTACCATGCCCCATAGGGACCATAATTAGAAGGCCAAGACAGAGTAAAACCAGGGAGAGGTAATAGGTACCTAATTTAAGTGCTCTGCAGATGAGCTGTATGTGAAAAGCTCTGACTCGTTTTGTTCTTCTGAAGCATTCACACGTGACATTTCTCAGCCCTCTCTTTCCTGTTAGAGTAATTCAAGCCAGGCAGATCGTATGCTACCCACAATTCATACTCTAATTTGCAGAGCTGTCAAGTAGTATCTTCCTTTCTCTCTGGATGTGCACTGTTTTTCTATCACCTCATGCTGCACGAACCCCACAGGTCTGCTGAGAGATAGAGGACTGAATGAGAGTGTCTATTACATGGTAGTTTTAGCTGGAAAGTAGAGGTGGGTGGAGTTTTTCCACATCACAAGAAGGGTCTGGCTTTGAGGAGGACACCTGGAAATGAAGGGAGCTCTTTCAGAGCAGACCTCCACCTAGGTCATACTTGGATGAGTTCTACAGCCACCTTGAGTCCAATGGGCATTAAAATTATCCTTTTTTACATAATTGTGAGCAAAAGGATAGGCAAGAGGGGCTACAAAGCAGGCAGAAAATCAACTCAACTTTGAGTACATTTAGTGCAGGAAGATATAATGGTGCTATAGGACTCCTCACTGATCCTCAAGAAGAAGAATAAATTCATACTTGCATGCAACAAATAATAATAATAAAAACCAACCAACCAACAACAACAACAAAACCAACAACAAAAAAACAACGTCTATATACTATCCCTTCTGGTTGTTTGGTTGTTCTGCTTGTTTTTATTTTTAAGATGAGAAGTACAGATTAGCCTGTGACTCTCAAAGTGCCATGAGGAGATACACAGAGTAATACCTGCAGCTTTAGTGGGGAAGGTTAAGATAGGCAAAGGTGATGGGGCAAGGGGTGATGGCTTTAAACTGAAAGAGGGGATATTCAGACTAGATAGAATAAATAAATTTTTTTATGCTGAGGGTGGCAAGACACTGGCCCAGGTTGCCCAGAGGGTTGGGGGAATCCCCATCCCTGGAACCATTCCGGATGAGGTTGGATGGGACTGAGCAATCTGCTCTAGTCACAGACATCCCTGCTCATTGTAGAGGTGTTGGACTAGATGACCTTGAAAGGTACCTTCTGCCCCAAACCATACTTGATTCTGTGACTTGAAAGGTTTGCAAGACTGAAACTTTAGTCTTCTGAAGTCTGATTAGATAAACTGTGTTCAATCTTCTGCATTTTGGTCAAATAAATCATGTGTTACAGCTGACATTGGGGAAAACAGACATTGTAGAAAGCCACATGTACCACCGCTCTGTGCACAGAGAACTACATCCCCAGCTGTAACTTCTGCAGACCACTGCAAATCTGTATGTGTGTCAACAGGGTTCAGCTAATGGGATGCCAAGTCCTCCCCAGGAAGAGCCAGAGTGAGCAGCAGTGGGATGGCGATGGGTGGTCAGACAAGGTGGACACCGCAGGGAAGAGCATTAATGAGTTACCACAGCAGGGCAGAATGGTGGCAGCCTTCAGGATGCAAATCAGAGAGTAAATAAGATGTCAGGAAGCAAACTAGGGGTGGACTAAAGGTAGAAAGAAGGCAAAGGCTGTTGTATTTCTTTGTGTACGTGTGGGAAGGATTTCAGGGGTGGCTTTATTTGAGAAGCTGACTGTAAGGCTACAGACTGTGAAGATACCCAAGGTGCCCACAGAAGCTCTCGGGAGGTCCTTGCACCTCCCAGGCTCATGCATAAATCTGAAGACAGCCTGCGATACTGTGTTGTGTGGTATTTCAGTAGCCCCACCTGGAAAAAAATAAGAGTTTTGGCTTTGGAAATATCACAACATCTTGTCTGACTGGTCAGTTTGTTGCTTTAAATTCAGTTTGTGCTAGGGACACTTGAGGATAGCTCGAAGAAAGTTTCTGTTTGCAGGCAGTTGAGCATGAGGAGGTGGTTTCACCACAGCACGGTGCACAGGCAGGCACCGAAGCAGAACTGAAATGATGCGCCATGGTATCAAACTGTCAATTTTCTTCTGCCCTTTAACAAGAAAAACAGTCTTTCTCATATTTCGGTGGAGAGAAGGCCAGGGTATTATTTTATTTTTTTTAAACGCTCTTTGTAATAAATTATTTCAATAGCCACAATATAACCTCCATTATCCCTTGTGAATGCTCTTAATCCATATGAAGGGGCTGGGGCAGATACTTTTTCAGTAACAGAAGTTTAATATTGACCAAGCATGTTTTAATCTAATGGAAATTTTTACTGAAGGCAATGCATCACAGGGAAAAGAGAGAAGTGAAGAGAAGGTGAAAGTCTTGTTCCTGTTGATACAGAGGAAGGGAAGGAATAATTGCTGGTTTGTGTAACATGGGAGCATTTCAGTCAAGGTAGCTACAGTAACCCGATGAAGTGCATTATGAGGGTGGAAAGCAGCAGCCCCTGGACTTCCCTAAAGATCACATTGATCTTGGTGTCAGCTGTATTTGAAATGGGGATAAGTCTGTTATCTTGTTTTAATGTAATTGAATCTGAGAGTCATCGAATGATTTGGGTCAGAGGGGATCTTTAAAGGTCATCTAGTCCAACTGCCCTGAAGTGAGCAGGGACCTCTGCAGATAGAGCAGGTTACTCACACCCCCATCCAACCTCACCTGGAATGTTTTCAGGGATGGGGCTTCCACAACTTCTCTGTTCCAGTGTTTCTCCACCCTCATTGTAGAACTTTCTTCCTTACGTCCAGTCTAAACCTACCCTCTTTGCACAGACCAGTTCCTTTTCACAGCAAAGGGGGAATCACAGTGAGTCCTGATGGGATGTGCTGTGATTTCCCTTTTACCACTTCAGCCAATCTGCACTTTGGCAGTAAATAATTCACCCAAAGCAGGTGTCATGGAGGCACCCACAAAACAAACAGCAGCCACTATCCAAATTGTGGCTTTATTGCAACCCAAGTTGCTTAGCACTTGTTCTGACCAAATACAAGTTCACATGTCTTTTGGGAATTAACTACTACACAACTAATTCCTAAACCTTGACAAAAGATGAACGAAACTGGGCACACACTCATCAAAGGGGAAACCTCCTGTACCAGAGTGCCCAGGGTATCACTCACCCAAAGCTGGGAGCGAGCCTTGCTCGATCCTCGAACACTCAGTCTGTGGAAGTGTCCTTAGACAGCATGCCCAAGGGGAGGGTCCAACTCCCAGGCCTGTTGCTCTGACAAGAACCAACTCACCTTGTCGTAAGGCAGGACCCCATTTATACCCCAGTTGAGGGTGCATTGTGGTCATTCTCATTGGTTGAGGGAGCAAGCCCAGAGAAAACACAGTCAAACTTGGACAAGCACAGACTCCAAGCCTGTTTACTAAGGGGTCCAGACCCTGAGGCGCCAGTTAAGCACCGTGAGGTGCAGCTTAATGGCCAAGGCATAAAACTGCTCTGGCTGAGGTGCCAGACTGCTCCAGCACACCCTCCTTGCTTTTTTATCTGTGGGGGAGGCTGCACCTGCCATAGCAGGAGACAGACAGTGACTTTGCTCCTAACAGCTATCCACAGGGCAATTTGGGGTCTTGCAGAAATGATGAATTGATATGTCTAGTGGGAATCAGCCGGTTGCAGGAACTGGGGGGTGCAGAAATGAAAACCGTGGGCTGTGCGACAGAGGCCACAGCTGGCAGTGTTAATATGGCATCTGTGAATGGTGAGGATTTTGACGTGTTTGACTTTCTTGGACAGTTTGTTTATTCATTCAATTCAGAGTTTTCTTGGTGAGGTAAAATCTAATTTGCTGATAGAATTACTGTGCTACGTGAGATAACGTCTTTACATTTCAAGGGAGATCAAAACCACGTACATGACTCTCTCTGGGGCGACCTTATTGCAACCTTTCAATGCTTAAAGGGGGCCTATATATGGGGACAATCTTTTTAGCAGGGCCTGTTGTGACAGGACAAGGGGTCATGGATTAAACTAAGAGGTGGAGAGATTCAGACTAGAGAGAAGGAAGAAATTCTTTACACTGAGGGTGATGAGACCCTGACCCAGGCTTCACAGAGAGGTGGTCGATGCCCCATCTGTGGAACCATTCCAGGTGAGGTTGGAGGAGGCTCTGAGCAGCCTGCTCTAGTTGCAGATGTCCCAGCTCACTTCAGGGGGATTAGACTAGATGACCTTTTTTCTTTTCCAACCCAAACCATTTCATGATTCTGTGTCCTTTTTTCCCCCCACAGTGACTCTATCTGTGTTGAAAAACACCCTCAAAGATGCACTTATGATCTCAATAGGCACAAGATCTTATTTTGTCTTAAATAGCTGCCTTCTCTGCTTACATCATTCTATTGTAGTCCATCAAAGTCAACATCATCCTGGTTAAAATCTGTTCTGCAGGTTCCTATGTAGCCATTTGGGCTCTTCAAACTTATTTACATAGAAAGAAAAGAGAAAGACAATTCCTTCATCACTAATTGTTAAATGGTAATAGTGTTAAAGCTTTGTAACCTTGCATAGAAGGAAGGAAGGAAAGATTGTGCATAAAGACTCACTGTTGCAGGTGTAAAACACCTGCAAATAATAAAAAATATAACAAAATAATTCATCTGATTCAGCGATTCTGCAATCTGAGTTGGAAGAGAGATTTTTCTTTTTTTTCATGAGCAGAAGAAAACAAGAAGCAGTTGATAAGTAAAGAAATTTCATGATTCAGACCCATCAGATTACCCTTACTGGTTATATGATGAGACTCACAAAGCAAATGCTCTCAGGAAGACTGACAGAATGTCTCATTCTTTAGCTTAAGAAACAATTTAATTTGAAACAGTGCCCATGGCAGCTCCAAAATGGTTTTATTGCAGTTTTCCCAGAGGGAAATGCAAGGATGGGTTGTGCTTCTCTTTTGTAGAACTTGCTGAAGATATCCAGCCTAGGACCCACGGGAATCAAACTGGCAAGGGGATCGATGCCTGTGGGTTCAGCAGAGGTGTCAAAAAAAAAATTAATTCAAACTAGTTTAAGGCTGCAACTATCGGTGAATTAATCTGTGTTGTACTGTCAATTAACAGGAGAGATTTTCTTGGTGATGTTTTGTATGTGTTCCTGCAGGGTTATTTGAAGGCTGGGGCTCTATGGACACTTGTATTTCTAGAGTCATTTAGCTGCATCCTTCAGTATAGCTGCTGATTAAAGGAGAAGGCAAGGTGATGTCAGGAATTAAATCCTGGACCTTATTTCTTGGTTGTTAGCCTTTAAAAATAACAGTGGTGGTTTTTTGGGGTTTTTTTTTTGGTTTTGGGGGTTTTTTTGTGACCCATACTCAATCTCCTGTTCTCCCAGCTCTGCCATCAGGCTGAGGAGTGAGTGCACAAGGCAGGAACCTCAATGATTACCAACTC
>JANIJG010005573.1:8911-30648 GCA_024611175.1 Megaceryle torquata
ACCAGAGGGAGGGGATGTCATCCAGATGGAACTAGATAAGATGGAGGGATGGGCCCACGTGAACCTCATGAGGTTCAACAGGGCTACGTACTGGTGGATGAAAAACTGGGCATAAGGCAACAATGTGCCCTCATAGACCAGAAAGCCAACCATATTCTGGGCTGCATCAAAAGAATCATGGCCAGTAGATTGAGGGAGGTGATTCTTCCCCTCTACTCTGCTCTGGTGAGACTTCACCTTGCGTACTATGTCCAGTTTTGGAGCCCTCAGTACATGAAAGATATCGACCTATTATAGTGGGTTCAGAAAAGGGCTACAAAAATGATCAGAGGGCTGGAACTCCTCTCCAATAACAAAAGGCTGATGAAGTTGGAGTTGTTCAGCCTGAAAAAAAGAAGGCACAGGGGAGACCTTACTGGGGCCTTTCAGTACCTAAAGGGGGCCTGCCAGAAAGATGGGGACAGACTTTTTAGCAGGGCCTGTTGCAACAGGACGAGGGTCAATGGTTTTAAGCTAAAAGAGGGCAGATTCAGACTACATATAAGGAAGAAACTTTTTACACAGGGGGTGGTGAAAGACTGGAACAGGGAGGTGGTGGAGGTCCCTCCCTGGACAAATTCAAGGTCAGGCTGGATGGGGCTCTGAGAAACCTGATCTATTTCAAGATGTCTCTGCTCATTGCAGGGCTGTTGGACTAGATGACCTTTAAGGCCCCTACCAACCCAAACTATTCCATGATTCTAACTACATATACAGCATTCTGCCTGAGGACTCTATGTATTTACTTTCTTATTTAAAAAAACTTTTTGCTCTGTTTTTCTACTGATGATACCTGTTTTTATAACAGCATTTGAACATTACAAACACACTTTGAGTAGATAAGTTCACTAATCTGTCATGCAATGGGCTGTGAATTCATCATTTCACATCTGAAACCATGTCACTGTTCAGAATCTGAAAGCCCTAGGGTCAGAATCAGAGAACAAGTCCTTCTTTCCAGGAATGTTTATTCAGTTTATATTAAGATGCTTCCTGAAAAACAAATTAAAAACTCAACAATCTACAAAAAGCTAGAAATCACCAGAATCTTGAACTCCTCTTTTGCTAAGCAGTAGGATGCAGAGTCAAAGTCCTTTCATAATCTTCTGATGATCTGCAGTCTCCTCCTCATGAAACAGTGTCAGTAAGTCAGATACCTAGCATATTATATAGCTTGGCAATCCTATTATTCTTATAGTACATATAGAAAGGTGGTGTCCTGGTTTGAGTGAGAACAGTATTAATTCTGTTCAGTGATTTTACTTTTCAGCTCAGTTCTTCTAACTAACTGCACTGTCTGAAGTTAACAGCCTATTTTCACAGACAGTGTCTGCTGCTAGCAGTGATAACACCCCATGGTTAGAGTTACTACCAAGGATTGGTATGCAGACCAAGGCCACTGCTAGGTCTTGTGTACCATATTGGGTGGTGCAGAAAGTGAAAGGCCGCACCTGCAGGGAGGAGTGGACAGGACAGGTGACCCTAAACTGACCAATGAGGTATTCCATCCCATAGACATCATATTCAGTATAAAGCTGAGGGATCTGGAGGGTCTGGGACTCTCTTCAAGTCTCTCTTGGACTTCTTTGCCAGCTTTTCTTGGCTTGGCTCAGGTCCTCTTTCGGTTTCTTCCTCGGAGCATCCAAGGAGGACTCTGTCCGTTCTGCCTTCGATCCCGATCTGTGTGTGTTCCTGAATCCAGTACCAGAATCCATCTCCTGAATGGGGCTCCTGTTTGCTGTTGGGCCCAGTGTGGGACTCTCCCTGTGCCTGCTTCACAGCATCAGTGGTGATGGTGATGTAATTACCATCAGATGGAGTGGTTTTGATACTGGTTTCGTATATATTTTTATATATTCCATTATTATTTTCATTCTCATTCAAGATGTTCTAGTTTCCTTTTCTAATCGCTAAGTCTCTCTCCCTTATTCCCTTTCTGTTCCCCTTTGGGGAGGGTGGGGGGTTAGCAGAGATTGTCTGTTATAGATCTAAGGGACTGCTTTGACCCAAAACTGTGACAGGTGGTATGAGAAAAGCACTGATGTTAGATCACCTTTTCCATAAACGGACTGCTTTAAACACTAGGCCCCAGGTTTTTGTTAAAAAAAACCCCAAACAATTACCTTCTTTCCAGTTTTCAAGGTCCTTCATGATCCTGGCTTTTTGTACACTGATGGGCATTTCTGATTTTGCTCTCCAGCAAACTCTTTTTTTCCAATATTAACCTCAGGGAATTTTTTTGTGGGGGTGGTTTACTGCATTCTATAGCATGGTAGAAATGACAGAGATTTGCTCTCCCTCCAACCTTTCTAATCCTCTAACAAATTTCCAACAAGTCTTGCAGCAAACATTTTTGCAAATTTTCATACTGTGCTACAATGCATGCAACACATGTTCTCAGATCTATACTACAAAATTACATTCTAGTGGACTGCAGGCTATTATATATTAGTCCATGCACAAATCCCCAGGGACAATAGTGACAAGTGATAGGCAGTCTGTATTTCACTCATTTATTCAAGAAAAAGCCAGTCTTAAACAGTACAGAAGCCAAGCCATTCTGCATTTTAGTCTATGGGACAAGACATCATTTCCTGGGGCATGTGTCTAAAATAAACAGTGAATTTTGCTTATTCCTTTTGAAGAGGAGAGACAGCTAGCTCTTCTGAAAATATGCAATACTCTTGGTCCCAGATGGATGTAGGTTCTTCCTTGCAAGTCTGTACTATACATCTGGGCTTTGATAAGGAGGACACAGTGAAGGCATATTTTGTCATTTCCCAGTGGGTAGGTCAAAATTGCTTCTCACTCACTATATTCATTGCTGGTATCTGAAGTGCATGTGAACTCTGTAAATTACTCTGAATTGTAAGAGCTAGGCTTTTTATCTGATATAGACAAGGTTCATTTTGAACTGGACTCAAAAGTCCTAGTAGTTTTTGAAAATGGTTTTCAAGTCTAACATCCATTCTCTTAAATTGTTTTTATGTTTTTGCTATAGACCTGAACAGATTATTACAGATTAAGATTATTGTAGAGATATGGAACACTTTTATTCCTAATATAAGTGATTTTAAAATTTACTGTTTATCTGCAACATTTTTGTTTGAAATGTTAAACCTGAGTAGTCTAATGTCAATGTTCATAATCATGATTAATACTTAACCATTCTATGTTGTTGAAGTGCAGACAGAGCTATAGAAGTACTGAAAACTCTGCAACAAGGAATGCAATTAAAAAAACTTCTTTTGCATTCAAAGACCTTTTTTAAAAAAAGAAAAAAAAATTTTGTTAAAGTTCCTTATTTCAAATATCAAATTTTAGCACACTGGTCATTTCTGTAGCTAAATTATGAACAACTAGAACACTGAAAACACTGACACTTTCCACTACCAAATTCTGAACAAATATTATTATAGAGACAAGAGCAGCTTTCTAAACATTTCATAATTCTGTGGGTAATTTGTAATAGCTAACAGAGATATTTATTCATATTGTGAAAGCATTCTCTCTGTGGTCTCAGCAAAAAAATATTTTAAATCATGTTTTAATTCCTAGTTCAGACTGAAATTATCTTAATTCAGCTTCACTTTGATATGATTTAAGGAAATTTAAGTCAAAGTAATTTTATTTCTTTGTGATAGGAGGTAAGTCATTTGACCAGATGATGATACTGGCATTAGAGATGTTCACATCTGAAATTTGTCCAACACTGCACCTACAATCAAACTGACCGATGTCAGTTCTTGGGTTTAATTAATTTGCTGTCAGATCAGATGAATGACATCTTTGAAAGTGCCTCCATCTTTCCAGTGATAATAAACAGAGCCTAAGGTAATTGTGTATCTGAGCCTAGTTAAAATAAAAAGGACTGCTTTTTAGATATCTCAGAATAATTTTATTTTAATCTTCCTCTGGATATCCAAAATTATTTTGATAACTATTATTCTATGTAAAATCTAATTTAATTTCTAATTTTTTTTTTTTAAGCCATACTATATGAAAAGTTGAGTTACAATTATGCATTTGATTTTGAACTGAAGTAGGCTGATATGTGATAAATTCTTTCTTCTTTTAGAGAAATTTGTAGTAAATTAAATTCTTACATGAGGACCAGGGCCAATACTACCTGAGACCAAATTAATTTTATCTGTACAAGAAGTCATGTTGAGCTAGGATAGAACAAATGCATTTATTCTTTTACACTTTAGATCTCTTCCATAGGAAATGTATTCAGGAAAGAGTTCATGATTTCAATTTGCTAAATCATTGACACATCTCAGAATCCATTTCACATGCTCTGATGATGAACTTGTTTCGTAAGATAAAATGAAATTTCTCTTCAAAAATTTTTAATTTCTTAACTCTGAATTGACAGACTTTCAGAAAGATACTTGTAACTCCTATGCCAATTGATTGAAAAAGCCAGTTACACCAATACAAATCAAAAAGCAGAGATAATTTTTAATACAATAAAATACCTATATTGCCATGTTTTTTCATCACTGCAAGCAAGCCAGTGTGATGATAATTATTTAAGTCTTTGCATCTCACTTCCAGCAGGCTCAGAGCCATCAGTTGCACTAGTTCACAGGAGACTTAAATTTGGACTGCCCTATGTCCTCTTGGTCTCAGGCTATGTAGAATGTCCTTAACGGAATGGAAACAGCTAAAAGGCAAGAAAACCACTCTAGTACTTCCTTTCCTGTTTGAAGGGAGGTGAGTAAGCCCAAGAGACAAGCAGGTAATTTATAGTTAAACATTTTCCTTTGATCTGTATATCGCTTTTTCTATTTCGATCTAATTTGATTAAGTATGCACAAAGGGGGAGCCAAAGGAGGAAGGTTTTTCTTTGGGCACCCAGCCAGGAAACACAGTAGCAGAGACCTAATTTTTTATTATTATTATTATTGATCTATCTCCAAGTGATACACATAATTGACTCAAAATAATAGGGAAGATGAATTAAATCTTAAATATTTAAGCATACTTAATATGGGGTTTTCCAGTGCTAAGAGCTTGAATATTTTCAACTTCTTTCAAAAATGCAGGAAATGTAGGTAAAATTGTATTATGGCTTCCCAAGTTATTTTGTACCAGATGAACTTCAATAACTGACAATATGGAGGCTGTTACGCACTGCAAATATGAAGAAAAGTGCTCTAGCTTATGTCCTCTCTTGTTAAAGTTTAAGCAAATGCATTTCATATTACATTTCCTGTCAGTTACACAGTCAAAGTACAAAGTAATTACCTACATCTGATTTAGTCATCTAGATGCCTTTTATAAAGCATAGGGAGAAATGGCAGCTGTGTGGAGTGATTCATCTCATTCTAAAGTAGACAGCTAAAATATATCGGAAGAATTATGTCTTAAAGGTACCTATTTCTTTTTTACTAGGGACCCTACCAGTTTAGATGCAGACATCTACCAAATTTGCACAAGACAAACTCAGCCACAGTTAAAACAGCTTGGCTTACATATGACAATTCATCTGTAGCAATAATTCATTTGTATGTTTGAGCTGCAAAGACTTTTTTTAATGTAAAGACAAAGACATATAATGTTGGCTTCTCCTTGCCCTGACTGTGAAAACATAAAAACATGATGAATCATGGATTAGAGAACTGCCACACCAGTCCTTCTGGTGCTCCAAGGAGACACAGGTCTATGTCCTCCATGGTAAGTGAGACCTGTGAGCAGAAGATGATCCTGGTTGTGGCTTCATAAATTGTAAATTCAGAATAAAAACTGCTTTTAACTGACTTTACCAAGAAATATACCATGATGTAACCCAGTAAGATAAGCAATTCTAGTCTTGACTATATTGCCATTTTACCACCAATTATAAAATTTATACTTTTTTATACTTAGAAATTGTGAAAGGATGCAGCCAGGCTCTTCTCAGTCTCAATCAATGATAGGGCAAAAGGCAATGGGTGCAATCTGGAACATAGGAGTTCCACATAAATATGAGAAAAACTTCATGATGAGGGTAACAGAACACTGGAATGGGCTGCCCAGAGATGTTGTTGGGTCTCCTTCTCTGAAGGCATTCAAAACCCACCTGAATGCATTCAAAACCCACCTGAATGCATTCCTGTGCAACCTTACCTAGGTGATCCTGCTCTGGGAGGGGGATTGGACTGGATGATCTTTTGAGGTCACTTCCAATCCCTAATATTCTGTGATTCCATGAAAATTGGACTAGGCACACAGCTACTAGGTATGTACATGGCACTGTGACAAAGTGGACTGTTATAAAAGAATTAAAACTAATAAGAAACAGTCAATTATTATCAGTTAAGTTAGGCAGTTTGCAAGGTTTTCTCATTCTTCAAATCTCTGTTCTAGTATAGAAAGATTTAATCTTTACTTGATAGGTCAACCTCACACAAAACCAGCCAGACTTCTCTGATCTAAAATGTTAATGTGTATAGTGTCTAAACTAACATCTTTCCAGGACAGATGTCATCACAAGTGAACTATCAATGGATCTACATCAGGAGGGATATGAACTAACCACTGCAAAATATATATTAAAAAAAAAAAAAAAAAAGCTTCATATAAAATATATATAAACTGCTGTATTCTATGTATCTTAGCAATTATTCAAAGAGTTTAAAAAAACCCATATATGGTACATAATTTATTTTTTAAATTAAAATAGCTCCTTCACTGCCAAACAAAACTGCTCTCTATGCCTCATCTAAGACTGTGATTAACGGTATTTAGAAACAATACTGCTGAGATATAATATGTTTTGCAGGGTGGATTGTGGATCTTCGTTACTTAGGAGATTATCTGCTAATTGCTGTTCTTCATTTGAATTCACAACATCACCACTGCAGCAACATTTAAGTTGTATTTAAGGATGCACTTTGTTATAATCCCATGTTTTCTGAGGCTTATAACTTTATATAAATTATCTTCTCATAAAATTATTCTTATTCCAAAGTAGGCATTTTGGAACAGTCTGACACAACACCATTTGACTGCTTTGGATTTGCATGTTCAAAAATGTGCTACTTCTTTTGCCTCCTTTTTGATGACACATTAACATACTTGTCAACTTATGGTACTCAAAACTCCTCAGGTTTTTTAAGACACCAGCTTGTAGATCTCAGCAAGTATAAGTGCTTCTGACATATTTGGGAGACTGCTTAGAAATAACACAAGTTTAAGTGTTGCTCAATTAGGTCAGTGATACTTGAAATTGCCCAAAAGGAGCGGTGACACTGAAGAAACTATCAAGGTTTGTTACAATTTCCAGTCAGTCAAAAGCAACCAGTCCTCTGGCATGGAAAATCCTTCTTCTTCCTTTTTCCCTCTGAAAACAACGTAGACATAAATTTGTTTATACTGTCTGGAAAAAATATTTACCTGTCCTAAACGATTATTATCCTGCAAAGATACTACAGCTAAACAGTTGACCATGCGTATCAACATCTGACACTTGGCTACAACTCAGTTGGCTTGAGTCTAGGCATTCTGCAGTGAAATATAGGTCGAGATATCTAACTGTTACTCTCATGTGATCCCAGTCTAACAGTTTAGTGATAGTGTCAAAGTAATTAAGCAGCTCAGAAAAACACCTATAGAATCCAGTGCAGCCCCCTGAATAGGGCTGATGAGACATAGGCTGTCCCCTCCTCACAGCTGCTCAACAGAAAACCAAAACCACTGATGTCAGAGTCACTAGGAATTTGCACATATAGGGAAAAAATCACCCAACAAAACCCCCAAAACCTGCCTCAGTATGATCTGGGCTTCCAGCACTTGCTGAATCTTCACAAAAATGAAGCCATATATACCACAACAAGAAGCAATGGTCACAAGCAGAGACAATATCATGAGGTATCCTCTTGGTCTCATGAGGCTGTCACTCCAAGTGACATATACTATGAAGTAAGAAGGAGCATCTTCTTCAGATCCCAGAAAGGAGGGAGATAAATGGCACCGAATTGGCTGTGTTTCCCCAAAATGTCTCAGACAAGCTACAGGCTGAGCAGCTGAGCTCTCAGAGACTGGGATGAGAGCCTCAGAGAGAAAGGAAAGATTTATTGCCATCTGGTAACAATGATGCTGATGTCTTGGAGAGACCCACTGGGCTATGCAACAGCACCTAGCAACTCTAAAACTAGAGGGACATAATTAGGTATCTTAATTACTGGGCTGCTTATAAAGGTGGAAATTCTACATTATGCTTATGTTATTATTACAGTTACTTTTGGCAGGGAAAGAAGGATGTGGGAAACTGAACCTTTAAGAGGCTAAGATGAGCCAAACTGAAGCAGTTACTTTCATCTGCTGTCTTGTTATATTATTCAGACACTCCTGTTATACAGTATGGATCACCTAGGACTCAGATGCTGAATGTAGCAACCCTCTATCATGCTGCTTGGCTCTGAGTGACTGCTGAAAAACACAGCAACCTTGGTGGTTGACAACCTCTATATATTCACAGAATAGCTACAGCATGAACAGCTTAAAAGACAAGTTTCTCCACTCTGCCTCTGCCAAAATATCGCTATACTCCCAAGCTTCCTAATACAGAAATATTGAAAATTCCATCTCAATTAAAATGCATGACTCTCTACAGGATGCTAATTATTAATAGTGGTGATGTCAGCAATTTGAGAGAGATAAATATTTCTGTAATTTTGAACAGGAGTTTAAAACAGCATAGCAGGAGAAAGAGACAAATGCTCTGTTCATGGTTGCAGCGATAAAGTCTTGGCAAAACCAAAAAAATATTTATGGGCAAATAGGGTTGTTAGTCACACACTGGACCTAAAGAATTCAAAAGATGCAACAAAATCAGAAACTGACCTCCAAACCCTGAGCTTTTGTAGTTTTCACATCAAGAGCAGATATGAAGATGAAATATTTTGTTAGCTTTCACTGGAAATCTCAAATTGGAATTTCAAAATAGCTGAAAATTTGGTGTCTTACTGTCATTTTTATTTTAAAAGTTATTGGTCAAGCATTATATGAAATCTCCCACACTTCTTGAACATACTACCATGATTCTAGTAGCACATTTGCTCTTGCTAAGCCATACACTAACAGCTTTGTAAGTCACAAAGAGCAGACCCAAATAAAAGGAGAGTATATTGCAGTTGCAAAATTATACATATTACATAACCAATGCATATAGTATGTGAATGAATACATTCAATGAAGGAAAGAGCTGTTTGTGTTACAACACTTTTTTTTTCTTTTTTTTTTCTTTTTTTTTTTTTTTTAATTCTAAAAGGCATGATTTACAGACTTGAAGCCAAATTCAGTATCTGGAAAAAGCAGTCCACTGTGTTAAGTCAGCAGCAAAAGGAGCAGTAAGCAGCTATCTTTAAAATAAGCCTTCAAGATTCTGCAGAGAATGAGACAATTACTCATTTTGAGGTGAAGCCCTCACTCTTTATCCTCCTTTTTTTTTTTCATAGACACATATCCAAATTGTTTTCCTTCCAGAGAATAACCTGCTTTATTTCACTTTTTAACTCCAACAAACAAAACTGCTATGTATACTAACTAGGTTACTCTGTCAAGAGGCATGGAAAATATTCTAGTATTCTTGAAGAAACAAATGGAAAAACCTTGATTTGTCAGGGTGTCCTTGTCAACAAAGGACAGACATAAAGGACTCTATGAACGCTGAAAAGTTTAACCAGAAAAGGAATCACATGGAACAGTATTATTTTAAAAGCCCTAAAGAAGTGTGTCAGAAGTACCTAGTAGGCAAACAAGGAATTTTATTTAGTTGCTTGTTAGGTTGTTTGTTTTCTGTTGGTTTGTTGTTGTGGTGGTTTTTTGGTTTTTGTTGGGGTTTTTTTGTTTCTTTGTTTCAGGTTGGGTTTTGGGGTTTCTTTTTTTGCATTTTACAGCATAATATGAAGCCTAGGAACACATGATAGTACTTTGTGGTAGAATCTAAAACTTGGTAACTGTCTGTTATTTGCATAAAGCTATTGAACGAGGCTGTGCTTTCTGGCATAACTTACCACTGATAGCATTTTAAAAGCATACTGTGCTTGAACTGCCAACACAGAGTATTTGTTAGTTTTATGCTCCACAAGTTACTTTGTTACATGGCATGGAATAATTACTATGAAGTTTTGTATGGTAGCACTTTTGTCACAGTTGTTTACTAGATAGAGAGCCTCATTTTTAACTTTTTATTTGTTTTCTTTACTGTCACTTTCATGGCATTCATAATTTACTGTGATTTAATTGGAAATTGGATCAGACAACAGTAAAGGAAATTTTTGTGATTCTAGTCATTAAAGGTTTTCCCTTACTGGCATGTAAGTGGGGTTCTTTAAAGAGTGCTTATTTGTTTGATTTGTGTTTAAAGAGGGTTTATATTAAAATCCATTTCATTAAACAAAGCATTGCACAAAAGTAGTATTTAGTGTTTTTGCCTTGCAATCATCTCAAAGCACTAACATTATGACATAAGTGCAAATACGTATCACAGGAAAGGGTGAAAAAGAGACAACATTTGTCAGGTATTTAAGAAAATATTAAGTAATAAATTAGATTAAAAGAACCCAAACCATCTGATTCAGAAGGCAGAAAAGGTATATATATGAAGTCTGGTTTCAGTAAGAAAACTAGATAATTAAGTCTAAAAATTAAGTTTGTGCTAACTCTTGGATTTTTGGAGACTAGGAAGCAAAATTTACACTAAAGATGGCAGATGATTATTTTTTCAGAAAATACACCTCTCAGTCAGGTTTACCATAAGCTGATTATTTCTTTGGTCCTAATTTCTTACAGGTTAATGAGAAGATCAGAGAAGAACTGTCTGATTTTCCAAGGAATTGGGAATTGTTTATCCATGAGTGGGAGCAATGTGACAGCAGGAACAGTAAGATGATGCTCATGAGCAGGCTCTGGACTCAGGAAAGAGGCCATCTAGTTGGGTCCCAAGCACAAATATGGAACTTCTGGGATCAAGGGAAATCTTCAAGGAACTTCAGCATTCCTGACACCACTGAGAAGGGATAACTGTGGAGGATGTGCTTTCTAGCTAGCTCTAGCAGCAGAAGGGCACACAACAGCAGACCAGAAACTGTGCTAAGAAAATTATACACAAGTGCAGCACTGTCTTGATGTCCTACAGGCACAGTCGTCAGCACCCATTGTAGCCACTACCCCAGAGACCTAACCTGTATGGAGCTCCTGAAGGCAGATGGAGCTCTACAGGCCCAGTGCAGCAGGGATCCCAGGTGCTTCTCACTGATCTCAGGACCAGGGATGATGGGCTCCTCAAGTGGAGAAAATGAGCACTGGCTAAGGTCTGTGTCACCAAGGAAAGGAGCTATTTGATGAGGTCAGCAGGCTGTACAGCATCAGGGATGATGAGAAAGAGGTTGACTGAATCTTCTGAGACCCTGCAGGTCATGAGTGTTTGAGCCCCAGCTGCGCTGAAAGAGGAGCATGCAGATTCTGTGCCTATTGAGTCATGAAATAGACACTCCTAGGTTGTCAGAGACTGGAAACCTGTGACTTCTGTCACCAGGAGGATGATTTTTACTCCATTTGCAGATCTGCAAGTACAGATTAAGACCAGTCACTTACAGTAAACACTAGGGGTGCATACTGGGTCCAATACTCTTTAACTTCTCTGTTAATGACCTCCAGGACAGATTACACAGTCAGCATTTTCACAGATGGTAGAAAACTGTGTGGGAGAGGTTGATATGCCAGACAGTTGTTCTGTGCTTTAGAGGGAGCTCTCCAGGCTGGAGATTCAACAAAGAGAGGTGACAAGTCCTGAGGAATAATCCCATGCATCAGTACAGACTTGGGGCTGACTGGATGGAAAGTAGCTACGCAGAAAAGGCCCTGAGGATCCTGGTGGATGTGCCCTTGCAGCAAAGGAGGACAACAGCCTCCAGGACTGTGTGAGTAATAGTATCACCAGCAGGTTGAAGGAGGTGATTCTTCTTTTCAGCATTGGTGAGACCACACCCAGAATATTGTGTTCATTTCTGGGCTCCCTACTACAAGAGAGACAGTGACTTATTGGAGCAAGTACAGCAAAGGATCATGAAGATGATTAAGAGACAAGACACTTACATATGAGGAGAAGCTGAGAGAGCAGGGACTGTTCAGTCTGGAACAATTTGTATAAATAAATACCTGATAGGGTGAGGGGTGAAAAAAAGATGAAAGACAAGAAAAAATGAGCACAAATTAAAATACAGGGCATTTAATTTAAATATGAGAAAAAAAAATCTCTACTGAGAAAGTGATTAAATGCAGGAACAGGTTGCACAGAGAAGTTGTGTGAACTCCATATTTGGACACATTCAAAACCAGACTGAATACTGGGCAGCTTGCTTTAGCTGACTCTGCTTTGAGCAGTGTTGAACTAGATGTTCTCCAGAGGTGTCTTCCAACTCAATCATTCTGTGATTTTGTGAATCTGTCAGATTTAACAGAACTAATAGACCTCTGATGTTTTTCAAAAAGAGTAAACCAAGAATCCATGTCTCTTAATATTTTCCTGCTGTCTTTGCTGAAAAGTCCATATTCATGTTACTGCCTATCAGATTTAGATACTTAGTTGTGTGTGTACCTTGTGAGGTAAACAAAATAAATTTTATTTTAAAAGATTGAAATACTTTTCCACTTTTTTCCTCATTTTTGCTCATTTAAAATGTTTTTTGTTATTAATTTCCCCTCTGATTTCTGCTGTTGCAAGTTCCAGTTTTACAGGAACAGTTTTTACTCACAACATATTCAAAACAACCAGAGCTGGAACACTTTAGTCCCTAGAACTGCAGGTTCTCCATTCCCTAGTGAGAATCTTTGAGAAATATAAATTAAAATTTGTTTCAGTGCATTGAATTAATTATTCCATTTATTGGTTATTATCTTGCTTTGTGGTTTTATGTGCCTCTGAATTGTAGATGGAGTTAGAAAAGAAGAAGAGAGAATCAATTAATTGATATTGGGCTTCCAAAAGAGACAAAAAGGTTTGAAAGATGAGAAGAAAGTAAAGCAGAAACTTGATTAAACTAGAAAAAAACCACCACAAAACCAAACACAAATTTCCAAAAAGCATATAACTATATGAAATATAAATTTAATTCATGTTTATGCACTGCAATTAGTCATCATATGTGGGTATATATAGGTATGTACAGAAATTTATTGTATTGGCAGAAAATTTGATGTCTCTGTAGCACTCCAGAGATTATGAATAAAATATTTAATTCAGTATGTTGCAATTACATTTGTTAAATTATTTCACTGACCTTATTCTGTACTTACATTGGCCAATAGTGGATGTATGAGCACTGCCAACAAAAAACAACCACTTAGCAGTAAAAGAGGAAAATTATAGTTGTTCAGTAGTAGGTGCTATTCAAAACAGGCACCAGGGACAAAAATTGTAACTGGCACATATTGTGAAGATAAGTCGTAGACTCAAGTAGCATATGCCATGTGTCTAAAATGAAGTGTGACAAACAGTGATCTAGCAGAGATTTTTGGTTGTTGTTCTGTATAGAGTAGCACCAAGCTAGGCATGAGACACACTAGACTGACATGTGGCACAGCAGCCAAAGGAAAAAAAACCCTCTGTCAAAAGAAACTATGACATACTAACACTCCAAAAATGAATATTAATTCTGTGTGTTCCATCTGTTAAATCTTAGTATTACTATGTCTAGGCTGAAGCTGGACATGAATTTCACATGGTGATGTACATCGTTGACTTATCAGCCTGAGTTTCCACAGTCATAGACATCTCTTCCCATTTCCCAGTGAGGACATACCATGGATGAACAAAACAGCTTCTTCTTAGACCGATGTCTGTACTGGTTCTGCTCTAAGTTATATATGTAAATCACTACTTACCATCACTTGTAAAATATGTCCTCTTCTATCAGAAGCAAGATACCTATATTACTGTCTCATCTAAAATGTGTTGTATACTAGCAGCATTGCCTTTAATAAGATTAATTTCCTTGTATTTACAAACAAAAAAGGGGGAAGGAGGGTATTTATTTATCTCTGGTTAAATTATATTGGTTTATGTGGAAAAGGAGTGAGTGTCTCCAGGTACTTAAAGACACAGTGATTTATGTAAAATAGTGATGATTTCAATACTGTGTGTGGATCTTACCTAAAGTGATAGAATGCTTGCAAGATTTTACTAACAAGATAAACTTCATGGCTTGAAGCTTCTTAGTTTTTCTGATTTTGTAGATCTTAGATCTATCAATAAGATCTATTAATATTCTGAAAGTGCTCTTTTTTTTTTTTTAAACTAATTCACAGTTTATATCTATTTTAAGTAATCTAAGACCCAGCAAAAGTATGGTCTGGCAATGCCCAGTGATGAGTTAATAAACACATCCAGAATTGTCTATATCTTAAAATATTCCAAGCCTAACCTTCTGACCAGTGGGGTATTTCAGCACAAACAAATGAAGATGCATCTAGATGATCTGGCGCTTCGGCTACAGTAATTTAGTGAGATAAGATTTAATGAAGATCAAGATAATACTCAGTACAAATATAAACAAGAAAGCTTCTCTACTAAATCATAAAGGAAGAGATTTAGGAGCATGCAGAGGGTAATTGTAAATAAATCAAATGAACTCCCAGTACAGTGCATTTTGAAAAGTTCCACTCTGGAATTTATATACATGTGACATTCTTGTAGAGCAGGAAAAATTATTCTTGAGGTTCTACTTTGCTATTCTCCCGTAGACACTTAAGCAAAAGGGCTAGTTGTACCCACAAGTGTCAATCTGTGAAATTATTATATATATGGGCCTGAGGGACAATCTGGGGAATTACAGGCCTGTCACCCTGAGCTTGGAGCCAGGGAAGGTTATGGATCAGATTATCCTGAGTGCCATCATTCAGTACATAAAAGACAACTAGATGATCAGGCTCAGTCAGCATGGGTTTGTGAAAAGCTGGTCCTGCTTGACTGACCTGATCTCCTTCTATCACAAGGTGACCCACTTAGTGGATGAAGAAAAAGCTGTGATTGTTGTCTACCTGGGCTTCAGTGAAGCATTTGGCACCAATTTCCACAGCATTCTCCTGAAGAAACTGGCTGCTCATGGTTTGAACAGGTGTATGCTTCACTGTGTAGAAAATTGGCTGAATGGCCAAGACCAAAAGGTGGTGGTGAATGAAGTTAAATCCACTTGGCAGCCGGTCACTAGTGGTGTTTCCCAAGGTTCAATATTAAAGCCGGTTCTCTTTAACATCTTATCAACGATCTGAATGAGGGGATCAAGTATACTCTCAGTAAGTTTGCATACAACACCAAATTGATTGGGAGTGTTGATCTGCTTGATGGTAGAAAGATTTTACAGAAGGATGTGGACAGGATGGATTGATGGGCCAATGCCAGTGGTGAGAGGCTTAATAAGGCCAAGTGCTAGGTCCTCCACTTTGGTCACAAAAACTCCCTAAAATGCTACAGGCTTGGGGAAGAGTGGCTGGAAAGCTGCCTGGAAGAAGAGGATGTGGGGTTGTTGGGCAACAGCCAGCTGAATATGATCCAGCAGTGTCCATGTGGTCAAAAATGCCAACATCATCCGGGCTTGTGTCAGAGACAGTGTGGCCAGCAGGTGTACGGAAGTGATTGTCCCTCTGCACTCAGCACTGGTGAGGCCACACCTAGAGAACTGTGTTCAGTTTTGAGCCCCTCACTACAAGAAAGTCTTTAAGGTGTTGGAGCATGTCCAAAGAAGGGCAATGAAGCTGGTGAAGGGTCTAGAGTCTTATGAGGAGCGACTGAGAGAATTGGTGGTGTTGAGCTAGAAGGTTGGGGAGACCTTATTGCTCTCTACAACTACCTGAAAGAAGGTTGTAGTGAGGTGAGTGTCAATATCTTCCCCCAAGTAACAAGCAAAAGGACAAGAGGGATCAAGGTTTGCCAGGGAGGATTTAGATTGGGTATTAGGAAAAACTTCACCAAAGGGGTTATCAAGCTTTGAAACAGACTGCCCAGGGAAGTGGTTACATCACCATCCCTGGAAGTATCTAAATGATGTCTAGATATGGTGCTTAGTGCCATGCTTTAGTGGTGGTCTTCTCAGTGCTAGGTTAACTGTTGGACTTGATGAACTTAAATTTCTTTTCCAGCCTAAATGATTCTATGGTTATACAATTCTGCAGTTCTAGATCCATCTGTATTACAGGAGTGTGTAGTTTCTAGTGCTTATTTTCACATAGTAGTGAAGAATATTAAAAAACCAACAACTTACAGAATTATCTGTTTCCAATGTGGTACTTGGGCTTCAGAAATTTGTTTGGTTTTGGTTTTTTTTTTTAAGTCAAATTAAAATGAGTGTAGCTGTTTTGAAACAGGCTTTGGCTAGAACTTTGAAGTAAATACACTCATGTCCTTTTCTTAAAGTAAGCATAGTATAAACATCAAAAATATTATGAATAACTAAAATGAGGTTTGATATGAATGTAAATTAAAATATTTTAACTAGGGTAACATGTTCATGTAGTGTTAGGGTTGACATAGTGTTGTGTCTCCTGTGGTCCTGCACTTGAACCCAGACAAGACAGAAAAAAACCCCAGCATTTCTTCCCAAAGAAGAACTTAATTTTTAAAAGTCAGAACAAATTAAAACCTGCACATTCCAGAAGCAGTGGCTAAATTAAAAATAAAATTAAAATAATGAAATTAAAAAACCCAAACAAACAAACAAACCCCCCCAAAAAAACAGAAAAAAAAATAAAATAGACAAAAACCAAAACCAACCAACCAACCAAAACCAAAAAGAAACAAACAAAAAACCAAAACAGACTCATCAGTCACAGTAGTGTATTGTTAGGCCAATCTGCTGCCTCAAGGTGCTTGCTCTCAGTAGCACATTTTCCATCTGTTATCTGAAGCTGAATGACCCCTTCTCTGGGCAGGCTTAAAAATGTAAACCATATTTTCTCAAAATCTTACATTCCTCCTAAGTTGGATGTCACTTTTCTTAGAATATTTCCATGTTTCTGTTTTATGTCATGGTCCTTAATAGTAATTTATCCTCAGTTTCTGGGATCAGTCACTGCCTCCTACCCTAAATGCAGAGATTTCTACAACCTTCTCTTCAGATGCTTTGCCTACAGGTTTATTTTGCAGTTCAGCTGGTAGGAAAAACTCACTTTCTTGCCTGGTTCTTCTAATAAGATTTTTTTTTTTCAGGCAACCTGGGGGTAATTCAGCTGCCCTGTTCTGCATGCTTATTTGAGAATGTAATGAAATGTAGCCTGAGAATGGACTTTGATTTCAAAGACAATCTAGGCTAACTGTTTCAGGCTTGGACATCTGAAGCTAGCTTAAATGAATCCCACTCAATGTAACTTTTAGTTCATTGTATAGTAGAAGTGTTATCCCAAAGTCAGCTGTTAAACTACACATAGGGGAAGATTATGCTGATGTTTCTGCTTCTTCACACTTTGTCAACTATCAATTAAGCATTTCACTTTCTCAGTTTTGGTTTTTGGGTTTTTGTTTGTTGTTTTGTTGTTTGGTTGGTTTTGTTTTTAATCTAAGATTTTTATCAGTTTAAACACATTTGCACCTCTTAACTTTTTCATGTGTTCTTTTTCACATTTAGCAGCATGGCTTCTGGATTATGATAAACCCTTTTAGATAGATGTGTTACCACTTTTTAGTTTGTAATTATCTATGGTGAATCACAGGTTAAAACTCTGAAACTCTTCAACAGTTATTAAGCCTGAGGAAATTTTTAATTGAATAATTAAAAACCACAACACAACAACCTAAACTATACACAAAGATAAGTGAATAAGTTTATATTGTAATATGTACATAGTACAGCTGTGGGCTATGTGACTGAAAGATCTACACTGCAAATGTAATGGAGCAATTAGCCATGATCTAAAATAAGCCAAGGGGCGAGACAAACTATTGCCCATGGAAGACATAGTACTGGTAAGAGGACAGTGTTTCTGGACTGGAATGGTCCACAGGTGCACTAGCCCCTTGTATTATGGCAACACTGAAGCCTCCTTACAACAACATGAGGATCCAATGCGCACTTGCTGCCTAGAAGGCCAATTGCATCCTAGTCTGCATCAAAAGAAGTATGGACAACAGATCAAGAAAGGTGATTCTGCCCCTCTACTCTGCTCTGGTGAGACCTCACCTGCAGTACTGTGTCCAGCTCTGGAGCCCTTAACACAATAAGGACATGGACCTGATTAAGTGGGTCCAGATGAGGGCCATGAAAATGATCGGAGTTGTGGAGCACCTCTTCTACAAGGACAGGCAGAGAAAATTGGGGTTGTTCAACCTGGAGCAGTCTATGGGAAGACCTTATAACCTTATATCAGCCTTCCAGTACCTGAAGGGGGCCTACAAGAAATGTGGGGACTGTTTACAAGGACATGTAGTGATAGGATAAGAGGCAATGATTTTAAACTAGAGAGGGGAAGATTTAGATTGGACATTAGGAAGACGTTCTTTACTATGAGGGTGGTGAAACACTGGAACAGGTTGCCCAGGAAGGTGGTGGAGACCCCAGCCTTGGATACATTCCAGGTCAGGCTTGATGAAGTTCTGAGAAACCTGATCTAGTTGAGGATATCCCTACTTCATGCAGGGGCCTTGGATTTATGACCTTGGAGGTCCCTTCCAACCCAGGGCATTCTATGTTTCTATGATTGAGTCTATGAGTCTATGATTCTATGTGTCTATGAGTCTATTATCCCTTGTTACAAAGAGAGACAAAAGTTCTCCTGAATTTTTCTGTAGTTGAGGGTTCCTGAATGGATCTACAGCATCTGTTTTCATGCTGCTGGAAACTTCTTATGGGTCATTTTAGCTCTGACAATGGAAGGTCACTTCTCCTATTGCTGAGATCTTTAGCAGGCAACCAGGGCTGCTTATAAAGCAACAGCAGCTCTCTGCTTTTCCTGTGTGTTTACTAATCCAGGATATACTTAATGTTGCATGCATCTGTGCATAGCTTGTGTAAACTGCATGCATTGCAAACATTTTGAACAGACTCAGAACATGGCTGGATGGCTTTTGGAGGCACATTTTGCAACATGAAACTAGCGTTTGGCACACTATGGGTCAATAACAGGAAACAGCTAGAAAGTCTGAACCTTGGGCACTGTCTTTCCCTGGCTTTTTCTTTGGACATTTCAAACCATTCTGTTGAAGACAGACCTGCCATAAGAGGGCTTGCTCTATGCTGAACTGATGGCAGCCATCTATATATGCCATATGGACTCAAGGCCCAGGTTTCATTCCTGACACTCTCTGTTAGCTATTATAGACATAAATCTGTCACTTCAAATAAGACTGTGTCCCCTTGCATAGCAATCTGCTCTGACAAGGGTAAAGCAGAGGAAAAGAGCTAAGAACATTTTAGTCCTGCATGCTACATAAGGCAGGGTGTCCTCATCTTGTCTTCTTGCTATTTGGATGGTTTACCCAAGAAGAAAGTGAGGTGCATTTGCAAAGCACAGCAGAAAGGATAGGCAGCCTGGTCACTAGCAGGTAGAGGAACTGGCATAACTGCATCTGGAAGACATAAGCAGAATTTAGCAGAATTGAGTGAAGTATGAGGCAGAGGCACATGCACAGGGTGAGAACTTCAGAAGCAACAGAGAGTGACACAGGATGATAATCACAAGAACTAGAAAACCGGTATGTACAATTGCTGTAGTATCTCAGTTTTGAGAGCCATCATTCTTTATAAAGGCAGCAGTGTCTTGCAGAGAGGCTTCAGGGACAAGAAACACAGTTCCCCTGAACTGGCTTAGATATCTCGGATACAGACAACTGCTCTTCAGGAAACTGCATGTGCATTGGTGAACTCTAGCTTTAAAATTATCTGAGGGAAATGCCATCCTAAGTAACATACTCTTCAGCTAAAATACTACAAAGGCAAAATTTGGTAAATTAAATCTAGCTAAGGCTGAGGGAAGCCTTATTTTGGTAGAAATAGCAACATGATAGAGGAAAAACAACTGTCAATATGAGAACTGGGCCTCATTTAAATAAAAGGAGACTATAGTCTTAAGCAGTAGACAGATACTTGTTGAAAAGTTGACAATTCCTCCATTAAAAGAAGCAGGTTTTTATCTTTGCATCTGGCACTGTGCATTACATTTATTTCAACAGAAGCTGAGATATTGGGAGTATGTATGAGATGATAAAATATAATCCAACCAAGATGAATTGTTGAAAGGGAAACTTATTAAACAAAAGGAAATCAATCTTATGTACTAAACAAGGTTCAAAGGCAAAAAGCAATCTAGGAAAATATAAAATAAATAATTGCCTTTCTAAGTAGTAAAACTGCAATTGTCCAAAAAATAAGAAAATTGCAGTATTGCTAACACTCCTGTTATGCTTGTTTCAACATGCGCAAGTAGGTTTACAGTATATTCTTGTGATGTGGTATGATAGAGTCGGGATAGGAAATAAAAAGTAAGATGATGAGTGCAATGTAAAATTGATTGTGCATGAGATGAATGCTATCCCTTCCTCCCAGCAGTGAGTGCAGCTGAGGGTAAGTGCAAGCAAACAGACTTTACTCACTTCTGTACTGGGCAGAAGAGAGTTTATTTGTATAGTCTTCTAGGAATGCCATCCAATATAGCTGATGCATTTTTTCTTTTATTTTTCACTTTTTTAAATGTCTTTAACTTTGTGCTACTGCAGTTCCCCCTGGGAAAGAGCCTTTCCTAGCAGTGCCTCATGGAAGAAGTATACTGAGGCTGTGAACCTCTGCAGGAAGTCATTATTTGCAAGGAGCAATTACTGAGGAAAGGCTACCTTCACTAGTCCTAGAAAACAACTGGTTGATAATACTGTGTGACTATTAAGGATGCTCTTGGCAAAGTGCTATGTGACAATATTTATATTTTTGTCCCCAATTCTTTATGCAATTTCCTTGAATTAATATAAATGTCTACTCTTAACAGCATGTAAGCAAATAAATTCCCTGAAGTTATTGGTAAGGACTATCACAGAATCACAGAATTTCTGAGGCTGGAATAGGCCTCCAAGATCATTAAGTCCAGCCTACGAACTAACACCATGACATCATCTAGACCATCTGAGGAAAAAAACAGACCTCAAAAGAAGAGAGTTGTTCTGATTTCTAGGATAGGATTTTAGTTCATTTTACTATAAAATAAGATTGATCTCTTCAACAGTATAAGAAAAACGCTCATTTAGAGATAGAGAGTTTCTCAGATTGCCTAAAACATTATTTTAGATAGAAAATCTTGTCTGGTTAAAACAAAACAAAACAAAACAGAAAACCAGAACAGTATTGTTAGTATGTCTACAGTAACTAAAGTCTAATGTATTCTATTTTCAAGAGAAAGTGGATTTGAATATAAACTAACTTCAACGATAACTTTAAATAGTTGCACATTATTTGAATTCTTATTCATATATGCAAATAGGCAGTAACAGCACTTGTATGTGGAATTATTCATTGCCCAAGATGAGAAAGAGTTACAAGAGTGGGTCATGCAAAGTGAACCATATTCATCAAATGAAATGTCAAGGTCTACTGTGCTGGTAAATCCTCCCTGTGCACTTGGATTCGTGACTCTTCTGATTACTTTCCAAAATCCTTTATGGTCTGTTATGTCAGCAATACACAGATTAAGAGAAAGTACTGGCATACACTGATATGAAGGAATTTAACCCCCTT
>JANIJG010005575.1:48830-65594 GCA_024611175.1 Megaceryle torquata
AGCAATTTAAACACCCCCCTGGAAAACAAAACAAAACACAACAAATAACAACAACAACAACAACAACAAAAACCAAACAGCCACCTACCAAAATCAACCAACCAATAAAAAAAAACAAAACAACCCTAAAAAAAAAGACAAACCAAAGGGACATAAAGACACATAGCAAGCACACGAGTTTCTTTCCTTATCTGCTTAACACAACCAAGGCAGAAGCTGGTGGGGTTGGTTTGGAGAACCACTGCAGCACAGGAACAGCAAGACTGGAGTAAGGTCTTAAGGAGATCTACTTGAATTGTGAAAAAAACCCAAGAAGTTAAAACATAGGAATTTATATCTCATAAATCACAACACTGAACTTCTGTGTATAAAATGAATGGGCTGATGCTAACGTAATTACAGAACTGTTTTCTTTAAATGTCCAGAGTATCATTTTTCAGGATCTCTCAGCAGGAACCATCAACACACACGCGATAAATATCATGATAACAGCCTTCCCCTGCAAGTTGCTTCTGAACAGTAACTCTCTAGTAGTGTCTACTCTCAGAAATACACAGAAGTTTCAAACTAACTAGACCAGGCTGCTCAAAGCCCTGTCCAACCTGGCCTTGGACACTTCCAGGGATAGGGCATCTACCACCTTGCTTAACATGTCCCTGTACTTCCATGCTCATGAAAAGAGAATTATCCATTAACCAGCACTGGAAATGAGATATTTCTCCTCTTGCTTCCAAAATGGGGAGGGGGGGGCAACACACAAACTCAGGGAGCAAGCACACTAATGGACTACTCATCTGACAGTTTCTCTCCATGATGTAGCATGAGCCAGAAGACCACCCGACACTACCAACAAGATTAAACACACCTAGACAGAAGTAAACATTGTACCCTGCACCCCAAAAAGGAATGTACAGATGCAAAGTAGCAAATACTTGCTAGGTGAGTAAAGAAAAGATGATACTCTCTAGTATCTAGAAACTCCTAAATCATTTTTCCAAGTGAACTGAATCCAAGGTCAGCAATAAGCCTCAGGCTCTGCAGAACAAGTGCCAGAGGAGCAGAGCTGGCCCACAGCATCCCACAACCCACCTTCAACTGGCTCCTGGTGAATGGGGGTCAATTCGTCTCTAGGACCATTCTTCCCCTCGTTCTTTCAGAGCGCTCAGCTCCACCCAGAACTGGTCACCCCTCCAGGAGCAAAGCCTCACAGAACACTCAATGGGAGCTGCCGGATTAACTGTCCTTCCTCACGTTTAACCTGCTATCTTGGGGCACAGAAGGAGGTAGAGCAACCTGCAGGAAACAAATGTAATCTTCTGGAAAGAGCAGAGCCATTAGATGTTATCGGTTTGCAAAAAAAAAAGTAAAATATTAAAGATTGAGACTAAGGGAAGGCTCATGAATTGAATTCCTACGGCACTTCAAAGGAGTTTGTGCATGAATGCAAGCATTTATTCTTCTAATTAAAAAAGAAAAAAAGCTAGCCAAATAGCAAGACATCATTTACATGAAAGAGGGAGGGAGAAAAAAAAAAAAAAAAGAAAAGAAACCAAAACAAAACAACAAAACCAACAACCAAAACTCAAACAAAACCTCCTGTGTTAATCAAGAGCAGAGTAGATTCTAACTCAGAGAAGGGAGAGAAAGCTCCAGATTTAATGAGGGAAGGCGCTGAAGAAAAGCAAAACTGGCCTCTGTTTTCTACAGTACTCCTGCCAAGCCGTCCCAGGAGAATTTCTACATCCAGCCTTCGGGAGCAAAACGTTATCTGATGTTTTGCAAAGGAGAGTCCTTTATCTTGCACCCTCATTGTTTTACAAAGTGAAGAGGCTGCCAGCCAAGGGTGGAGCTCCGGGGGCCTTGACTGCGAAGGTTTCCACCAAGGCAGCTGCTGAGATGGGGAGAGGTTGAACCAGAGGGACCTGCTGCAGCCCAAGGTGTGCTTGGCACCAGGAGAAAGAGCTTTTTCAAATTTCACTTTTTAGTGGCCTCACTTTGTTTTTAGAAAGTTAACCTAATAAAAAAAAGGAAAGGGATGGAGAGGGAGCCCTCCCTTTTCCCTGTCTGTACTAGGTCTCCCCAACATAGACATCCTACAGGTCACCTACGTGTCCATTTCTCCATACAACAAGCACAAGGCAGTTCAAGTTCATTTAACACTGGCAGCATTCAGGGAGAGCCTACTCAGGTAGGTGTAACTACTTCACTTAAACAGAGTCCATGATTTGACATCTAAGCACAATTTTTTGTAGATAGTCTATTGGTCTCCAAGACTCCCTGACATACATTCTCATTATTCAGGGAGTCATTTAAGCAGGGCTTCAAAACATAAAACTACCCTCAGCTCTGCTCGTTTCTCTTGCCACAACAGCAACTTGAGCACAAATCTTATTTCCAGAAAAGACAACACAAGCAGCATAAAAGGCTTATGAAAAAAATCAGAACAGAAAATGCAATTTCTAATCTGCTGCTCTAATTATCTGAATATTGCAAACCAGTATTTATCATCTTAGAGGAGTATAACAAATACACCCCATGGGAACAATAGTGTCATTCATTATTGCTAAATGAACAGCCTGGAGTTTTTCCTAACCAAAAATAATTTCAGCCTTCTAAAAAGCAGTTTTGCTGAAATTAGTATAAATATACTTATCTTTCAAACAATAAGCAGCAAGAAATTAGACTTTGCCTCAATTTAAAACTCAGAATATGCACTCTTTCAATGAGCTAATTAACAAGACCAAGATGATCATCACTTGAATGATTTCTGTGTTTGAAATTGGATGCTGCAAATTAGCAGTTGAAATTTGTAAGAATTCCAACTTCCCCCTCTCCCCCCAAAAAAAATATTGGAAAAAACCCAGTTTCTAAAGGCATTTCACCTGTCTGAAGGTGAAAGCTCAGACTACAACGGAGAATATTCTTTAATTTCCGCACAGGCACCTTTTCCTTACTCACTGCAGTATCTTTTTGCAGCTATTCCAACATATGGGATCCTCTTGCCATGTGGTGAGATGCCTGTGGTTTCACATTAAAGCCATATATCCTCAGAGTCACTGCAGGAGGAACCTTCTGCTGGGGCTGTCCCACATCTCCCACTGTTTACCCAGGAATTTTCAAGAGAGAAACAAGTTACTTCCAGCTCCAGCAGATCTGCACTACTATAAACTTCTGTACGCTGTTGGGTTTAAGAAACCTCTGCAAAATATACTCACTAGAGGACAATGAAGGTTGATTACTGGATGAGAGCACCAAATACATGCACACATAACACTGAACAAAAATATTACACAGGCATTGAAGGTAAATCAAGTATTTCTCAGTGTGTTTCCTTTTCAATCACTGAAAAAACCAAAACAAAACAAAAAAACAACCCCACAACATAATTAGTTTAAAAGATGATGTATAAAGACTAATTCTTCTAACTTATACCTGAGTTTGCAGCCACACATGCTGTAGATTGAGTAACATCACTTCTCCAGCTCCTGAGTTCCTCCTCTTGCTTTCAAGGTATAACAATATTCAGTAGCTGTCTCCCCTTCCTGAGTTTCCTCCTCTTATCTTAAAGGTATGACAATAGCCAATAGCTGTGCTCCTTTGGCCCTTTGAAAATATTTATTTCTGAAGTTTAACATCCTTACAAAAACACTGAGAAAAGGAGCAACAACACTGCAAGCTGCAAAAGGGTTTGTAAGATTTCTTTAGTTTGTTGTGTGGGATTTTTTGTATCAGAAGAGAAGAAAACATGTTATTTTTCTACAAAAACCTGGAAACCCTTAACTGAATATTCACTGGCTTCTCCAGATTATTAAAAAATAGACACAACACGGGATTTAATGAGTTTAATGTGGACCCAGCCAGGTGTCCACACAACCGTATGACACAACTCTAGGAGACAGAAGAGCCGAAGAAGCTCTGGGAGATGCTGTGCTGGAGACTCTCACGTCCCCTTCCCACCACCACCACACTGCCCCCCACCACTGCTCTGCAAACCAGTATCCTTAACATTAGACTCAATCCTTTGTCAAAACATGGAAATGAACCATCCACCTTCCAAAGCGACTCCACTCAACAACCTGCTGCTAGGAGTTACCTTGTATAACTCCCTGGTTTTGGCAGGCAAGGTGGAAAAGCACACGGTTAAAGGGCCAAAACTGTAAAGCCCCTTCAAATGCAAGCCACGAATGAGACAAAAAGGATCATTACCATAGCAAGCCATGAAACACTAAGTCCATCACCTTCCTCATCTGAGAAGCCTGTACTGTACTGTGTAAGTCCCAGAGATGAAGGAAAACATACCCCCATCAACCACTTGAACCGAGAGATCCTTGAGGGCCAGGATGGGTCAGTCCACACCAGTTACGGTAGAAAGCGATTTCTGGTTGTTTAGAAGTTCTGGGTTTGAAGGGGCTGCATTAGGGTGCAAGCTTGTCATAGGATTATCACCCGTGTCTCCAACTCTGGCTGGACAAACTGCATTTCTAAACAGACTGGATTTCTCATGTGGCTGGTGTCATTACCGGAAAAGTTAGGAGCACATACAAGAAAGATCACAATGCAAAAGAGCTACAAAGCAAAGAGGAAATAGGGAAGAGAAAACAGCTTTCAGGATGTTTAGAAACAGCCTCGATCTTTCTGAAGATTTTTTGGAAGATGGGTTTTGTCTCTTACTTTGAGTTGGTTTCACCCCCATCAGAACCTTCCAGTCCTAGACAGGAGGAGAGCAGACAGAACTGAGAACTGCACTACCCTGTCTGCAAGGGACAGAATGAAAATCTCAAATGGACTGACAACAGATTTATGTTTTGCAACCTAAAACACCCAAGAGAGTTGCTACAAACCTACAAGCACAGTCTTGGGACCCTGCACATCCATACAACCTTGTAATTTATGGTCAACACAGCACAAAACTGTGAGGGCAGGAGGAAAAGAGCAGACAACTGAATTTGAGAGTAGATTTCCACTGTTAAAAAGGAATTCAAACCGGAGGGAATCAGCTTTTGGGGGAAGAAAGGGAGGGGGGGATTTATAATGGTGGTATTAATTCATTTTTTGACGAGATGTCATTGCCAGTTGGGTTGTACCTATTAAAAAGATCAAAAAGGAACTCATGCACATGCACACTTAAAATTAAAACAATGACAGAGGCAATTCCCATTTTTCATTCCTTCTGTAAATATTATTACAAGCTGCTTTTTCACAAAACATTTACAAAGTACGAGTTCCACCGCTCCTGGTAAAGGAACGCAATTAAAACAATTTCAGTTTCAAAACTGAAGAGAATTATTTGACTCTTTTTTTTTTTTTAATTTAAATTCATGTTTAACATTGTCTAAATAAACTATTTTGGAACCTCTAGAGAAAAGGCTGCTCATTTACTCAAAATAAATCTCTGCTGTGAATCCTTCAGTAGATATTCCTTATGTGAACCCTCTCATTTAAGAAGCACTCATGCTGATCATGTGTACAGTGTCATCTTCATTAAAAATAATCAGGAATCCCTAGGCAGACATTTGCACTTGATATTATAAAAGCTGAGCGTTTCATAGTACTGCAAGGTTACCTACCATTCATTCATATTTCATTTTTGAAGATGCTTCAATGCACATAAAATATTTATCGGTCAAAGGGGTTTTCAAATTAGAATGGTTAATGCCAGCATCTTCCTCAAACCAGTTTTTCATGTTTAGTAAATCACCCAAGCTTTCATTTATCAAATTTTACCGAATTCAGAAATACAAGTTGTCAATGGAAAGCCTACGCTCGCTACGCGCCGCTGCACCAGAACAAACAGCACTTCACTCAAAGCTCTAATTCTTTCAAAGCTTTATATAAGAATTCCACTTTTTATGAATGCGTGATAACTTGTGAACAGCCATCAAAACATCACTCTGGTGGAAGCACAGTTTCCGAAGTTAAAGCTGCGCACGAAGTGAGGCCACGAGCCCAACAGGACGGACTGACTGACGAACCTGAAATTGAATTAGGTTTTTAAGTCGGTATAGAGACCACCTCCAGCTCAGCAACCTAAATAAATTCCCTTTCTTTTACTTTTTTGTGTAATTATCTATGTGTGGCACATCCGTCTGAACACGCGGAAACGACACCGTAATCCACTCTGGTATCAGGATTAGCGAGTTCAGACCCCAATAAAGGCATTAGCACTGCTTTGAATGTAGACAGAATTGAAGTAGATTAATGCTACTCAGGGAATAAATATTCCCGTTGTCAAACACCGTTCCTCCCACATTGCTATCAGTCCTTGACAGTCAGAAAGTGAAAGAGAAAAGAACACGAGGTACTGGACAGGAAAATGTTCATTATGCTGATAATACAGTTTAATGAATAATTTTTAACTTCCATAAATTAATAAATTGCTGATACCCACAAAATAACTTTACCTCCCTGTTTCCGCGTGTAATCTGGATTTTAATTTCCAAAAGCTTTCCACGACACAATTTAAACCTGTGTTTTCACAATACAGTTTTCACTACACGGAGACATCGGGAGCAGAAAGACCTACACTGAAAAGACCTGAACACTTCTGTATCATCTCCCCATCCTGACTTTAATTTTTTCTATGTCTTGACTCTTAAATATAACGAGCGTAGAAGCGCGAGGCCGAGGTTACAAAATCAAAAGCATCGGGCAATATGAGAGTTCAAAAGATTTGGAAAAAAAGGATGCCCATCCTAAAACAGCTGTGACAGAGCACACTAATATAAAGTCAGGGCACGAATTTCAGGGTTAGGAAGAAGTCACAGAATACTGAATTTCTTAAAAACAAAATCTTGTGAAAATTCTGAAAGCCCCATTTCCATGCAAGGCAAAGTTCGTTCTCTAGCATCTCCTAACGCATTAGATCTGGGGTTTAAACACTGCGGTGTGCTCCTGTTTCTCCCTAAATGAATGAATAAATAATAAGTAGCAATACGAAGCAGCTGTATCTTCCAGTGGAGGATTTACAGGCTTTCAAGTAAAAATTATGATGTGACAGTTATAACAGTATCACTGAGTACAAAGTCAACACCACCAGTTCACACCTGTCTTCCCACATTTCCGGGTGACATTCCCATCTTTCCAGCTTCCCTTGCCCCCCCACGCCAGTCTTGACTCCTCTGCGCTTCCATTCACATCCCCAAAGTGAAGTTTCCAAGCTGAGCAGTATCTAATATAAACATACTTTATCCAGAGAGAAAACAGACCGCAGTACACGCTCTGTTCCACGTTAAAAATTACGAGGTGGTGACCTTCACGTCCAACTACAAAAAAAGCAGAACGTTAACGTAACGTCCTCGCCGAGCGTGCAGCAGCCGGCCAAGAAACAGCCGAGCCCATCAGCTGAAGAGGAGTGATAACCACTGAACTTTAAACCAGTTTAGGAAGGTATTCTGTTTGATAAACATTGCAATCAGCAGTTGCCTACGTTAATTCAATATTTTCTCATAGATTTGCATCCCATTTCCACCTATTCACAACCACAAGCTGTTACTCATATAGAAGCGATGTGAAAAGCTGATGCCTTGCTGGAAGCTGCTCCTCTATTCAACCAAAAGCAGCAAGGACGCTGAGGTTTTCTTCAAAGCATGAAAATCAGAGCAAAACCTTTACAAACCTTTTCAAAGCCTAGAATGCATTTGCATGACAAAATTTAACAATTACAAGGAGTTGGAATTTTTTATTTCATTACACTAGCAATATGGAGAATGAGACAAAGAATCATTTCCAGATGGTGTCCTGGTTTGCTTTGTCAGCTCCACAGGGTTTGGGAAGGTATTGTTGCTTGATCTTGGAGTGCTAACAATTCAGAAACCCTTTTTTTCCAACCAAAAATTAAATACGTACCTTTCTCCCACCTTCCCTAACCTTTTACCATGTCACTCTACACACCTCTCCTTGCTCAGCCCCCAGAAAGTTATCAGGAAAGTTTCTGGTTTCATTTTTCTTGCACAAAATATAAAGCGATGAAAAAAGAAGCCGTAACGTGAATGACTTCTTGCCTTTTGGGGATTTATTTGCAGAGATACAGTCATCTTTACTCAGTAATTAAAAAGGTCAGTTCCAGCTCTAACATCTGCCTCCTCCTCCTCTGATCTGTTATTTTATAGGGGAAATATCAGTGCTCCTCTCACTTAAACAACAGAAAAAGAGTAGGACAATCAGATAATAAAGCTATTGAGTGCATGAAGTGTAGAAGAAAGTGGGGGAAAAGGTTCCCGAATGAGTTTTCAATATTTTCCTTGTAGAAAGAGTGGACAAAATGAGACGAGCCATTTCTGCAGTGCCAGTGCCATTTTAAGTTTACAACTTGCCAAGCTAGTTTTTTTTTTAAGAGTTCAGTATGTCCTGTTCAAGCATCAGAAGAGACAAGAAAGATGCATGGAGGGAAACAAAGAAAAAACTCAAACAGAACAACAATAAAGCCCCAACCCTGCAAGACTCAACTGCTGACAAAACTCTGATGTAAAGATACATACTGGTTAAAAAATCAAGAAAGAAATAAAATAACTGAAGTGCTCTGAGCATTTATTCTACCTCTCTGAAGAGCAAAGACACCCACCAACCTTGGCCATGGTAGGCTTCTCCAACAAACACAAGCTTTCAGCTACAGAGATATTTGATGGGTGGAAGCTCTCTCTCTTTTGAAGGATTCTGCCTCTTCTAAGGTCAGCACAAACCAGACTGGACCCCAAGCCCTGGTTTGGTTTCTACAGAGTTCTCATAGGATCATAGACTGGTTTGGGTGTGAAGGGACCTTCCACAGTCATCCAGTCCAACCCCCCTGCAAGGAGCAGGGACATCTGCAACTAGAGGAAGCTGCTCAGTGCCCCGGCCAATCTCACCTTGAACACTTCCAGGAATGTGTCACTGACCACCTCGCTAGGCAACCTGGGCCAGTGTTGGACCAGATGACCTTTTAAGGCCCCTTCCCACCCAACCTATTCTATCATTCTACTTCAGTCGGTGTACTAATATATTTGTGGGCAAATCTGTCTTAAAAATACCCACTTGTGCTATGTTGGCAACACTGTTTGATGGGGCTGTGCCGAACCCCTGCAGCCCCAGGGATTCATTTCAAGGATCCAGTTCATACTACAGCCCCACAAACAGTCTGCACTAACATGACCATTAGTGAGGCAAACCTCAGCGGAGAGATGGGGCGAACAGCCAAGGAAGGAGCCTCTTAAGTTCTACAGCTTTGACACCAAACCTGCATGGTATGTACCGACGCTGTTAGTGCCCGAGGGATGTCAGACCCAGTACGTAAGAGATTGATGCATATTCAGTAGTAATCACTCCAAAACTATCACTGAACTGCCAGCATTGTGGGAAGTGGCAGGTTCCACCCCAAATCTGCTACCTGAAGAGATAAGCTGGCATACAACAGGGGGTGGCAGGGAGCAATCTGACTTCCAGAAACCACTGTCATGCAGCTGGACATGCAGAAATTCAGAAATCATCACACAGAATGTTGTCAGAAAGATGACTCAAAACAATACTTCCCAAGTGGAACAGCTGACGAAACACAAAACCCTTCAGACAGTTTTTAAGCCTACCGATGATTTACTCGTTGCTTTGTGCTTTGCTGGAAGTGCACAAGACCCCTCCAACATAAATAAATCACATTTGCAACCCCCTCGAGGCACTTACACCATTACAGTGATGAAGACCACTACTGGTGAAAATGAGACCTGGGCTCCCATTTTTTTTCTATCAGCTTTATCTTCCCCGTATCTAAACTGCATTTTGCTTAGCCTCCAATTTATTTGTTCTACAGCCTCCTGAATCGTGGCAGTTAAGATAAAGACCCTTTTTATGCAGTTAGTGTTTTGCCCGTTCTGAAGACAAACGTTAAAATGGTGCAGAAAATATTCTGTATTTCCTGCCTGCTAAGCATAAAGTCCTCATGAGACCAAACACATTTTCGCAGGGCTCTGGCAACAGCATCTATTCAAAATCCTTGTTTTCTTTAGCACCGAGTTTCAAAATTATCATTAGATTGCTGCTTCTGGAACATCTCTCTACCATTTTGTGTTTTCAGGTTGATTTAATTTTCTCTCTGATAAAACAGATTTGTCACAAGAAACGGACAGGGAAAGAAGGATGATCCCCGGGATGGCAGGACCCGTAGGACTGTCACAGCTGCCTCCCACGTACAACAGCAGATAGGCTTTATTTTATTGCACCCGCTCACAATGCACATGTAACAGCTATTTCTTGAGGAAGAGTTGCATATATACTCTGGGATCATTATTAAAATGTTAACCTTGAAAGAAAAATAAAGGAGTGCCGTAAGAAAGCTCCATACTGACAGCACAAGATTGGATTTCAAAAATCTCCTAAATGCACAGAAATTTCTGCGGGCTGCAGACACCATTCCTGGGAAATGACACTCTTGACACGGCACCGTCACACAGGAGCAGCAGCAAACGCCACACTGTGTTCATAAAGAAAGAAATATTTCCCAGTTTCTGAAGGCAGGGAACACCTATCTATTTCTCAAGATTCTCACAAAATACCCACCAAAATTCTGACACGAGCCACAATATGAAAGGCTCCATCAGCAGAGAGCTGGAAAGAGCTGGTGAAAACCCACTGGGATTATTATACCCGAAAATACTGAAATTGCAGAGAGCAGCCAGCCTCCTGTGAGGAGCACGATTAGCACGTTAGTTTAATTCCGGCACATCGCTCCAGCCCACCTGCATTCCCGCAGTGTCAGACCACAGCCCTTTCCTTCTCGATTAATTTTACATGCTCTTCTCTCTCAGGCGGGCGGGGAACTAACGAGCAGTTCCCCCAGGCTCAGTCTGCAGAGGAAAAGCAGCAGCGGGACTGCAGCCTAATAAGATCTTCGGATGAGAAAGGCAGAGAAGCTGCCCAACACCAGCAGTCAAGCTGGTTTTAGAGAGTTTTATTTATTTCTATTGAAACAGCCCTCGCAGAGAGTAAACTGCTTCCTTACCACTGCAGAAGTTACGGGCGCGTGACGACGTGGTGAAAAGGTCTTGCATCAATCGGCCGGAGCTGTGCCAAATTCCTCCAGATCCATCTCCTGTTGGTTGTTTACCGATGGTGCAGCAGATTTTTAGGTTCATGAACCACTGAAGCCTTTGTTGAAGATTAGCAACTGTTGGCTTAGATAGCTTTCATTGAGGAGATCCTAATCTCCTGCATTCAAAACAAGGCTTGCTTTGATAGAAGGAGATAAAATCCAGACTATTTCACTTAGCTTGAACTATGCCAACCTAGATGGCATATTCTGCATAAAAATCTCAGGAGAACAATGCATGGAAATAGCACTGACTAGCTGGAAACACTTCCAGGACCCACGAGGTACCACAAAGCCATGGAGAACACACAAGGTCCCAAGATGACTGACCTCAAAACATTCTTAGAGCAACCTTGCCTTCCAGGTATTCAAAACTTCATGGGAAAACAACGTTACCCCATGCACAGCAGCAAGAAAGACAGATAATGCAAGTCCCTTCTCCGTTTTCTCTGAGGAAAACCCTCTCCTTTTCTCCAAATAAAAGCTTCTTTACTGTGAGACTGATGGAGCACTGGCCCAGGCTGCCCAGAGAGGTTGGGGAGTCTCCTTCTCTAGAGAAGACCCGCCTGGATCTGTTCCTGTGTGGGCTGCCCTGGGTGATCCTGCTCTGGCAGGGGGTTGGACTCAATGATCTCCAGAGGTCCCTTCCAACCCCTACCATTCTATGGTTCTACGATTCCATCTGGATCAAAACACACCTCCTGAAGAAGGAGCAAGCAAGACCCTCTCCTCTCAGCAGACAGGATCAGCTTCTGTAACCTTCCTGAATATGTGGTTTGCTATTAGAAATAAGCCGCTGGGCTGCAGGATGAGTCAGTTTGACAGATCCTTGCTGAAAATAAAGCAGGTTCTCATGAGCTTGCACTGCAACCCTGAGCCCAATGAAGTAGGAGCAAGTGCTCTAAGAAGAACCTCTTCCTTGTGCAGCAGCCAGTCTGAGGTTGGATGTGCCATCATCTGTCAACGCATCTAATGACAGCAGGTGCCTGAATCCACAACTCCATTACTTGCTCCCTACTTTACTGGAGTAACTCTGAAACTGTGCTCCATATGATTGCAAGGTAAGGTGTCCTTTGCACCTTCTGCTTTCACGGAATTAAACCGGGAACTTTTAAAATCTAGTTTCTCACTTCACTATGCGGATGGGACAATTTTAAGAACAGGTTATAGACAGAAAGCCATCAGTTGTAGCACACTGCCTACATTTTAAGGGATATGCAACACTGCAACACCTACAGATGCTGTAGTAGAAGCAAAGCCTACACCTTTACTTGAAAACTGCAACCTCATCAGTTAGACCTCACTCTACAACTACAACTTACTAGGATTCCTTCAGGACCTGTCCCTCAAATTAAAACTTGACACCAGACATCAATTACTAACAGGATTGTACATTTAGCAACTTAAAACATCTCCTTTTGGAAGAGAAACAAGTTGACCAGACACCTGGAATTCCCAAACTAAGTGGGATGGCAGAGGGAAAAATGAACAAGGCAGGACTATATGATCTGTTCTTTCTTCTTCTATCCAGTTACATGGATACAGGGACCCTGCACTCTATATTGCATCAAGTCCCAAAAAAGTAAGATAAACTTTATTTAAAACTGTCTGAGTATCACAGAATTGTTCAGGTTGGAAAAGATCTTTAAAAACATCGAGTCCAACCATTTACCTAGCATTTTATCTGCTTTATTACCTGAGATTTGAACCGTTTATAAACAAACAAAGTCCTTGTGCTAAGTATTTCAATCTATTTTACTCATCATTCCCCTCTATTCAACACCTTTGCCATGTCTTGCAAGGCTACTGCTGACCGCAGAGTTTACATGTACATGAACACCCTGATCAGCATCCCAGTTTTCAGCAGAAGAGACTTCTCAGATTTAAATATATATTTTAAAAAGAGACAAATTTCTCCATTCGGCTTCTGCATGGTTAACATTTTTAAACACCTGCTATTAGAGGAGGAGCAAAAACAATGATTACAACAAGGAGGTCGATAAACTGCCCTCAGAAGAGCTGCAGGAAAGCAGAAGTGGCTGCACGCTCCTCTAACTACACGTCTTTCTGGGGAGGAACATACTGAGCAAAGAAAACAGTAAAAAAAAAAACAAAACCCAAACCTCAGCACATTGCCATTTTCTTGGGATTTGCAGAGGCAGAAACAAAACCCACCACAATGTTCTGCACAGAGCAAGAGGTTCTGTTCTGATTTTACAAATCCATTAATTATTAATGCAGTCATTCCAGTATATTTTTATTTTAAATAGGAGCTCCCTCCCCAAAAAAGCCACATTTATGCTTTTCCAAGACTCTTAATTTTCCTTTCACTGAGGCATTCCCGTATTTCCTTGGAGAATTTTATCTGGGATTATACATATGTACCAAAACACAGCTGTTCGACTTCTTCTCTCCTTTATTTCTTTCACACAGAAAAACCTGCCTCTATCAGCCACCCAATTAGCTGCTCACTATCAAAAGAGTGCTTTGGCCTTTCATCTTCTTGAAAACAGGATTCAAGTGAGAGGGTGTCATGGAAACTGTGTCTCAGGTCATTTCCTGTTTTAGTTTTTAGTCACCAAAAATAAAATAGTAGTAACAATAATATTTCTTTTTCATCAGAAACTCTCCAATAAGTACTTGTTATCCTAATCTGAAAAAAAATAAAATATTTTTTGTGTGTGTGAGAGAAATCTTCATCTGACAAACTAGGAACCTGATTTTCAATTCAATTCAATTCAAAACTAACTCTCCCCCTAAAGATCAAATGTGAAGAGCACAAAACTTGCAGCGAATATGCGATGAAGTTAATTAATTCTTTTTTTTAATCTACTTTCAGAACATAGAGGCTTTTTGCTGTTCACAGTACACACCCTGTGTGTTTCTCAAAGTATTTCACTAAGCATGGATAGAAAAGCATTAAATAATTATATAAAGAATTGCTATCAGACCACAGAAAGTTTCAGATGCTTTATCTGCTCCAAATACCCCCTTTTGGGAATGAACAGTCTCAATTATCTCTTGCTTTTGTCAAAACTTGTTAAATTTCAGTGCAAGGTGAGGGGTGCAGTGAGGCAGCATGTATTTTTGTTTATTTGGCTCCAACCAGCAAAATGTTAACAACATGAGCTTTTATCCCAAGCCCACGTGCAGTGCACTAAAATAGACTACTCAGATGATTGCTGGGAAGTCCCTGCTCCGTGCTCCTGACGGAGTTCCTGCCAATATTAATCAGAAATTACTTCATTCCCACAAGTTCTGAACACAAAACTTCCACACCACCTTGCAACATACAGTTCTTATCTATGAGATGCAGCAACCTCGGTCTGATATTAATCATTTTAATGATCATATGATGAAATGATACTGATCATTTTAATAATGGCATGGTTTAGAAGAACTGGCAGCAGGAGAAATTTGGAGCAGGGATGCTCTATGGGAGAAAACAGCCAGTTTTTCTATATCCACATTAGTGGGGAATGACAATTTCTGATTCCAGTAACCAGTGCTGCCATCTCCAGTATCTCAGTTTAGCCAAAGACAAGAATGGATGAAACAAGAAGCGCTTTCAAGTCTTACGGGAAACAAAGCCAGAGCCCAGCCCACTGCCTTTCACCTCTGATTCACTGTAACTCTGGCCACGCACATTACTCTTGCGACACTTTTCCAGTTTAATACCTTCAAACCTCTTTGAAGGCACCTGGGCGTAACCCAGTCCTCACACCCAACTGCTTTACCCTTTGGGGGACCCTGCAGACACTCACCACAAGCCAGACCCAGACCTACATTTGCTCTTTCTCCATACGATGGAGTCTGCAGCTGAAAAACCATCGGCAAATCCGAGGTGTCAGATGAAGACAGTCAGGGTCAGTCCAAGGCAAGAAGCAGAGGTGAGGTACACGGCCAGAGTCACTGCTATCCACGCACATCTGCTTGGAGGTACCTCAACCACCAGCAGCTCCCACTTCTTCCTCATGTGGCTGTTTTCTTAGCAACACATGAGCTGCTGCACAGCAACCACCGAGAAACACAACACACAGAGTACACCTACGTTTCCCATCAGGGACAGGGCAGCCCACCCAATCAGAAACCCTACTCTGAAGGACACCAGTCACATCTGTCCAGCTTTATCATTCAAATTAACTGTGTGGGTTTTTGTTTTGGTTTGTTTTTTTTTTTAAATGAATCTTCTCAGTGAACCCTCACTCAGATGTTTCCAAACTGGAATGCATTTCCTGGGGTCCTTGCAATGGGACTAAGGTGAAGCTCTCTCTGCTTGTAACACCACGGAGCAGCATGAGGATGTCTTTATCAGAGAACTTCAGGGTTGGGGTATTTTTTTTTATTGAAGTTTAGTTCTTTTTGCTAGTGCAAACTTAATTAGATGTCCACCAGATTCTTGCTCTCATGAAGACATCTGCCAGGTCAAACCAAACATACCCATGACCTTGCAGCCTTATTTTTTTCAGAAAGAAAACCTTTTTCTGGCCAAGAATCTGTGATGAACTACAGACAGAAAAAAAAAAATCCATCTGAGAGAGTAAATAGAAGATGAAAGATAAAATCAGATCTCAATTAAAAAAAAATAATAAATAAATCAAATGCTATCCTGACCACTACAGACAAATCTGATCTGTGGACCAAACCAGAAATAAAAGGAGTACCTGGGCTGAGAAAAGTTGTCTCAATTTCACCGGGCTGGGAAGCTGCTATTGTTGTTGACACAGCCCCAGTTGTGCTGCCAGGGTAGCAGAGAGCTCATTGCAAATGCAAAGCCCCAGCTGGGGGTAGGAAGAACTAAACGCGTTAAATGCTGGCTGGTGAGTGCCCATACCAATCGCTCTGCATCGGGGAGCAGGGGTCCCTCCCCCACTCCCGGCTCTCTCCCCATTATTCTCCAGTCAAGCTGAAAGCGAGAAGGTCTTTTCCTCTGCCGCTCGGTGTCAGCCAGACTTGGGAAGCTCTGCAGGAATTGCTGAGAGATCCAGAGACGCACAAAAGCCTCCTTCCACAAAGCGCCCTTTCATCTAGGCAGTGTGTCTATTAAATAAGTCCTGTTAATGTGCATACATTTTTATAAAGAGATTATAAAGTGAAGACTCAGTCACTAACTCAGCTACACAATAAGATTTTTAAGTCTATTACTAGAAAACCGGCGTTTCAAATGAGTAGCTGGGAATGTTTCACAACTCCTCTGCAGTAACACTCAAACAGTACCCGTAACAACAGCCAAAGGTGGACTTTGTGTGCTTTAATGCTTTAATTTCTTTATTTAGTGACTCATAGATACCTCCGACCCGTGAACGCTCTGCATTTGGCACCTTTCAGGGATAAAACAGAAAGGCTGATTCAAGCCCTGACAGCATACCTGCAACTACACATGATGCTCGAGGACAGCAGCACCTCTGCTCTGGGGGGTTGGTAACAGGAAAGTTTAAAAAAAAAGAAAGAAAGAAAATAAGAGTGGATGCTGCTCTTCCATCATGGCATCAGGATAAACTCCTGAGCTGCCATTCCTGAGGGTTTTTTCCTTCTCACAACAAAACCAAAGGAGCTAAACAGCCACTTTATCTGCTTTCTCCATTATATCCCTTTTTCTCCTCTTTCCTTTGCCCACAGGGGCTCAGCATCTCCCACGAATTTGAATAATTAAGTCAGGTAGATATAAATTCCTGATAGCCCTGTGAAAAAGCAAGTTCTTTTCTGTCCAC
>JANIJG010005577.1:13743-91304 GCA_024611175.1 Megaceryle torquata
AAATTTCACTTCTGACAAAAAACAGAAAAAAAAAATACAAAAAAAAATGAAAATTCAGGTTCTAAAAAAAAAAGCCGATAAAGAATTCAACAACATTCAGAAGACAGTGCTGAACCTGAATAACAGGTTGAAAGTTTCCTCAGCTGCTGTCTGCATATCCGACAGCAACATCTGAGTTTCAGTAGTACTAAGTGACCTTTACACTTTCTTCCCAGATTAAGGGGCGTGTAAATCCAGACATATTCAGGCCCCTTTCACACGGTCTGAGTACCAAGAAAGGGTTTCGGTTTAAAAGAAAATCATGTCGATGCTTTTTGGCAAGCACAGATCATCCCATCACACCGAGATGCTCAGAAGCTGAAAGCGTGAGTTAAGCACCTCTGCAGAAGGCATACATGGAAATGATTCAGCTGTGCCATAAGGCTCGCCTGTGAACATTGACCATGGCTGCCTGCAAAGCCCGAACCATTTTTCTGTCCGCAGGATTCACTAGTTCCCAGCTAATTGCTTCAGGCTTACTAATTAGCTAAATATTTCAGAACATCTCTCTTCAAATCCAGAGCCAGCAGTGGACTTTCAAGGATTATTTTCTTCTTTTTTTTAATCTTTTCAACCGAACAAATCAAGTAAATTCAATTAAAGCTCATAGTAAGTGTACAGCACTTCCAGGCTAACAGAAGTGTAGTACTTTCTATGTGATGAGATGTTGTATTAAAGTCTTGGACTTTATGACCGCTTACAAATAAGCAAACATACTTCACTAACTGGAAGTACAGTATTCTATTAAAAATTCCCAACTTTCTTTTTCAGCTCACTAATAAAGAGGTAAACACAGAAAGAGCTGAAAAAAGTTACTACAGACATCAGTATTCTCTCATCTATTCTGTTTTTCATTGCCTTCAATGAGAAGGATGTAACAAATTTACAGAGCCACACAATAACGCATTAGAATTGGATTCTGTTATGATCTAAAGCTATTCCAAGAGCTCAACCATCATTGAAACAAATCTAGAAAGATTTGTCTAGCATCCAAAGGGATGCTGTTCATAGTTCTGAAGCAATGATAGCCCACAGCTTCACTCAGATATAATGTGAACAGTCATAGAAGTCAGTAGGTTCAAAGATTTTGCCAAATCTATAAAGCTGTACAGAAAGAAAACAAAGCACAAAAAACCCAACAAAACCAAACAAAAACCACAAACAAAACCAAACAAACCCCAAAAACCCCACCCAAACAAAACCAAAAAAACCAAAACACATTTGCATTCAAGAGCTTAAAAAAATTAATTCATTAAAACAAACAAACAAACTAACTAACTCAACAATCTTCAACTCAAATGTAATTTTCCACCTTAGCATAAAGATTTCAGAGTTGGAAATCCACCAACATTATAAACAGATTTTTAAATATTTTCAAAAGGTAAATGCTTACAAACTTTACTACTTTTCTGTGGATTAGCAGCACAGCAAATTCCGACAAAAGCCAGGATTTGTCAAACTGATGATTATTTTAATTTTAATCTCTAATCTTACTCAGAAAAGTAGGAAATACCTTGGACCTATATGAAGAATTAAGTCAAAGCATCTGCTATAGTATGTATCGCCCAGGGTGGGGGGACACAAGAAAAACCCTCTTCATCAAAAAAAAGTATATATTAGAGAGAGAAAATGAAGACATTTTCTGGAGTAGAGGACCTCCCTAAACGAACAGAAAACAAGCAATAAAAGCAGAACCTGAGCAATGTCCTAAGCCACATTTTATAATCTAGATATTGAAATGGATAGGGAAGTGTATCATTCCAGTGAAGTGTGTCAGACAGCTCTTCATAAAACAAGGAAAAAAAAATACAACCTGATTGGAAAAAGTACTTTTTAAAACTTCCCTGTTAGAAGCCAATTATTAATAAACCCAAAGTATTTCCTTTAAGGGTAAATTAAGCATTTCTGGTAAACAAGCGGGTTGTTTCCCAACTTATTTTCACTCGGTCTGTGTGTTGAGATATTTGTATTTATCATTCACAGGTATCCAAGGGAGGCTTCCCCTGTGTAAACCTGGAAAATTCTGACTGCTCTGCTCGTTCACTTGCACTGACATTCCAAACCATGAAGTTTCCACCACCACCTGTACATCTTCCTTTACTCCATACTTGTTATCTTCACATACCTATCAGTTCAATAGAGCACATCTCCTAACTAGGAAATAAAAAGGAAACCATCATTAATTCTGAAACCTGGAATATTGTTATCCCTCGTTATTTCTCTGCTTTCCTTTCTTTTGTGAGGTTACTCCCACACTGCTCTGCTCATAACTCTTCTAGACCCCTTTCCACAGCATTCAATGACCTCTCTATAGGTCTCTAATTAATTTTTTAAAGCGTGAAAACAAAATGATCATTTATTGATCACATTTGTCCCTGCTTTCCTCTGTGAAAGACATAAATGCTACCTTCCCAAGACCTGTGGCTTTTACACGTCATACTGATTTTGATACAATCTTTTGGTTTGTTTTCATTGCTACCGAGCCTCAGGGCTAAACTAGATAATACATCTAATATATTTCATTGAATAGAGTATTATCATTTGTATTCAACAAACTATTTTAATGTTGCTGATATAAAGTGATAGGTTGCTGCTCGGGTAGTTTTAATTATTGAAAGTTTTTCATACACTTAAAACCATTCACTGCATCCTTATATTTCATGGAAGCTATATGCTCAAACTCTTCCTTGTCATGTATGACTGAACAGCTCTGTCATATAGACTTGCTAATTCTCTGCTAAAAAATCTTGAACATCTTCTAACCCAGTGAACTGAAATGAAATATCACAAGCTATCTCTGTGAATAATTCTCACAATTTTGAAGTTTTGGGGGGAAAAAAAAGGAAGAAAAAACCCGTATCAACACACAATTTGTTTTAAAAGAATGCCTGCAGAAAGTCAAAAAGGAAAAAACAGCAGGGCAATACCCTGAGGATAGAGGGGAGAAATGGTTTTAAATACCTGTGAAAGACTCCTCTCCCCCCCAAACAAATATGATTTCATTTTAGACATTTATCTTCCCCTAGCACTTCTCAAGTAGAAAAAAAAAAAAGTTGTACTCAACCTGTCAGGAAATATTATTTGTAGAAATAAAGTTCAGATAGCCAGTTTTGTAAAACTAAATCCTCAAATATCTGTATTTTCCCCAAATATCTGTATTTTCCCCCAAATATCTGTATTTTCCCCCAAATATCTGTATTTTTCCCCAAATATCTGTATTTTTCCCCAAATATCTGTCTTTTTCCCCAAATATCTGTCTTTTTCCCCAAATATCTGTCTTTTCCCCCAAATATCTGTCTTTTTCCCAAACGGCATTTTTACGTAGTGAATTAATTTGATACATAGTGGGGAGGATAAAGTCAGGCATGGTAACAACGTGTTACACAGGCTGGGAAGGGTAAAGGAGATTGAAGAAACATGCTCAACATTGTTGACTTTCACAAATCTTTGCTGTATGTGCAGCAGGGGCGATAGGCTGGCAGCCTTACTAGTGAAGACACACTGGGGAATATGCTAAGTAAACACCACTCTACAAAACTGATTAGGGACCATCACTGGCTCTGGGAGGTGTCAATATGCTCAATTTGCATAGGTATGTCCAATGACAAACTGCAGGGAAAGTGATCAGTATTAGAAGAGGCTTTATGAAGCTACACTGTTGAAATACACAAGTTTTTATTTTGTTACCCACTTCTGCTTTCTTATAAGCAATGTTCAAAGATTCCTGTGGGAACTGAAGCTGTCATTTAGCGATCATTTCAGTTGCTACCTAGCAATATTTATCTTTCAGATAAATGGGTTTGGGGTTGAGGTGGTGGTGGTGTTTGGTTAGTTGGGTTTTTTCCAAATTAACTTTAAAAAGTTGTAAGGAAAACAGGCAAGTGGGCAGAATGTTAAATCAAAGGAGACCAGAATGACAACAACAACTAATCTGTAAGCACGGTGGAATTTCTCCTTGTCCATAATCTGTTACATAGCATCATGGAATGTATTGGGTTGGAAGGGACCTCTAAAGGTCATCTAGTCCAAACCCCCCAGAATAAGCAGAGACATCTCCAACTAGGTCAGGCTGCTGAGAGCCTCATCAAGCCTGGCCTTGAATGTCTCCAGGGATGGGACCCTCACCACCTCTACGGGCAACCTATTCCAGTGGTCTATCACCCTCACATTAAAGAACTTTCTCCTCACATCTAACCTAAATCTACCTTTTTCTGGCTCAAAGCCATTACCCCTTGTCCTGTCACTACAAACCCTTGGGAATAAACCCTCCCCTGCTTTCTTATAGGCCCCTTTCAGGTACTGGAAGGTCGCTATAAGGTCCCCCTGGAGCCTCCTCTTCTCCAGGCTGAAAAACCCCAACTCTCTCAGCCTGTCTTCCTAGGAGAGGTGCTCCAGCTCTCATCATTTTTGTGGCCCTCCTCTGGACATGCTTCATCAGGTCCACATCCTTCTTGTGTTGTGGGCTCCAGAGATGGACATCGTACTCGAGCTGGGGTCTCACTAGGGCAGAGTAGAGAGGCAGGATCCCCTCTCTCCATCTGCTGGCCACACCTCCTTTGATGCAGCCCAGGATGCGATTGGCCTTCTGGGCTGCCACTGGGCATTGGTGGCTCATGTCCAGCTTTTCACTTACTAGTATCCCCAAGTCCCTTTCCACAGGCCTGCTCTCTAGCCTGTCCTCTCCCAGCCTATATTGATAATACTGGTTGCCCCAGCCCAGGTGCAGGACCTTGCACTTGCTCTTGTTGAACCTCCTATGGTTCACCTGGGCCCACCTCTCCAGCCTGCCCAGGTCCCTCTGGCTGGCATCCCGTCCCTCTGGCATATCAGCTGCACCCCCCAGCTTGGTATTATCAGCAAACTTGCTGAGGGTGCACTCAATGCCACTGTCTATGTCATTAACGAAGATATTAAACATCACTGGTCCCAATACAGACCCTTGAGGGACACTACTTGTCATGTTTCCCCATCTAGACATCAAGCCATTGACCTCTACTCTCTGGCTGTGACCATCCAGCCAATTTCTTATCCACTGAACAGTCCACCCATTGAACCCATCTCTCTCCAACTTAGAAAGGAGGATGTTATTGGAGACAGTGTCAAAGACCTCAGCCAAGTCAAGGTAGATGATGTCCACCACTCTTCCCTTGTCCACTGATGCAGTTGCTTCATTGTAGAAAGCCACCAGATTCGTCAGGCAGGACTTGTCCCTGGTAAAGCCCTGCTGACTCTCTTGAATCACCTCCCTGTCCCCCATGTGCTTTATGATATCTTCTAGGAGGATTTGTTCCATGATCTTCCCAGGCACAGAGGTGAGGCTGACAGTGCAGTAGTTCCCAGGGTCTTCCTTTCTACCCTTTTTAAAAATGGGTGTGGTGTTTCCTTCCTTCCTTCCAGTCACCAGGGACCTCACCTGGCTGCCAGGACTTTTTGAATATTATGGACAGTGGCTTTGCAACTGCATCAGCCAATTCCTTCAGTACTCTGAGATGCATCTCAGCAGGTCCCACGGACTTGTGTACATTAAGGTTCCTCAGGTAGTCACAAACCTTGTCCTTACCGACTGCGGGAGGGCCTTTGTCTCGCTGGTCCCTGTATTGTGGGCCATTCACCTGAGAGCTGTGAGAAATTGCCATTGAAAACTGAGACAAAAAAGTTGTTCAGGGCCTCAGCCTTCTCCTTGTCTGTTGTTACTAACTCAGCATTGCTGTTCCTCAGGGAGGGTATGCCTTCTTTGACCTTCCTCTTCTGGTTTATGTACCTACAGAAGCCCTTCTTGGTTTTTTCTTTGCATCTCATGCCAAGTCCAGCTCCAGCTGCACCTTGGCCTTCCTCACCTTGTCCTTACAAACTGGACAATGTCCCTGTATTCTCCTCCAGATATCTGTCCCTGCTTCCACTGCGTGTGCAGTCTCATTTACAAGATGAGACTTTTAGTTTGACCAGCAGGTCTCGACTCAGCCATGCTGGTCTCTTTCCCTCCCTACCTGATTTCCCACAGCTGGGAATCAAGAGTCCTTGTGCTCTATGAAAAGCATCCTTAAAGATCTGCCAGCTCTGCTCTGCTCTGCTCCCTTGTCCCTAAGGACTGTTTCCCAGGGACTCTTACTGACTAACTCCTTGAAGTGCTGCAGGTTCACTTTCCTAAAATTTAGGGTCCTGACTCTGCTTTTCATCTCCCTCATACCCCTTAGGACAGTGAACTGCACTAATGCACGATCACTGCAGCCCAGGCTGCCTCCTATCTTGATGTCCCTGATGAGTTCACTAGCATTTGTGACCATTAGGTCTAGGATTGCATCCCCTTGGGTAGGGGTGTCTATTTCCTGCCGTAGGAAGTTATTGTCTAGGCACTCCAGCAGTCTCCTGCATTTCCTACAGCTTGCTGTGCAACTTTTCCACCATATGTCAGGGTGGTTGAAATCCCCTAGTAGGATGAGAGCCTGCGAGCGTGATGTCTCTTGGAGCTGGAGTAAGATTCAGTACTTCTTTGATGAGTGACTCATTTACAGTATTTCACTACTTCTATTGGGTGGTGATTTATGGCAGGCTATGGCTTGACAACAGAGCAAGCTTGACTTTCAGAATCCTAGCACCAGACTGAAAATGATACAGTCACAGTGTAGTAAGCACCCATCTGCTGCAAGCTCCTTCTATTGCTTTAGAAGGAGTTATTCTGTGAGCTCGTGGGGATTTTGGTTTCTGCTGTGACACACTAGGGTTGAGTCAGGCCCAGTTTTGGTTGTCAACGCCACTCTAATCTTATGTGGATTAGTCGGTCTTCCTTCAGTAAAAGCACAGGCTGCGTGAGCTTTCTAACAGTGTCCTAGGTGTCCCCACAGAAAATAGATCATATACTTGGAGTTATCTGGGTCATTATCTGTTCTATTTTGAGATCTGAAAGTACACAGAAACAGCTCTGACAGTCTCAGAGCCTAATGTGCATGGTGCTGTGCCCATTTCCTGCTCTATCAAATGACAGAATTCGGACAAGCAAGCAATGCCACGTGCATTCCCGACACATTTTTTGCATCACTGTATATCCTAGCATAAATTTCCTAGTTCATAAGCCAATGCAGTTCTCATGAATATGCAGTTACCCAAATCATCTGGAGAAACAATATGTAAAGGTATAAAAAGCAAACTAGGTATTTTTCTCCCCTTCCAAAACACAGCTGTTTGGCTTCTACCATTATTTATGCTTTTACATATCTGGGGTTTTCACTTTTGAAATCTTCATTTTTTCACACAGAATCACAGAATTGTCACAGATGGAAAGGACCTCTGAGACCACCATGTCCAACTGTCCAAAAACAAACAAGCAGACACACACACACAAACCAAACACCCCCAAAACAAACAAACAAACAAACAACCCCCAACAGCAAAAACAAGCAACCAAACCAAACCAAACCAACAAAAAAAGAAACAGACCAACACAGGAAAACCCACCTCACCATCGCACTAGAGCATGTCCTGAGGTGCCTCATCTACACGGTTTTTAACCACCTCCAGGGATGGCGACTCCACCCCTCCCTGAACAACCCATTCCAGCACCTGACTGTTCCTTCAGTAAAGCAATTCTTCCTAACATCTGGTCTAAACCTCCCCTGCTGCAACTTCAGGCCATGTTCTCTAGTCCTGTCAGTATCGACTTCAGAGAGGAGGCCACCCCCACACCCTCTCATTACAGCCTCCTATATTTAGGAAGGAATACAGGTGTTATGACTAAGATAAGACTAAAAAGTAAGTTATGATTAGAGAATAGTTTCTGAGCAAAAATAAAGGAAAAAAAAAAAAAAGAAGAGATTGAAGAGCAGGCTCAAGAAAGAAACAGAAAAGGATAAAAAAAAAGTAGAGATACAAGAAAAAGGACAAAGTATTGCAAAGAAGAGCCGGAGGGAAGGAAAGTAAGTTGATAAAAAGCAAGTGGCAGAAAGGAAGAGTGAAGGTGACATAAGAAAAATAGATGTAGGAATTAAAAACGAACCTCCTAAACCTCAGCATTTACAAAAAGATCTTTCCAGAGAATGTTCTCAGATCAGTTTCAATCTCCTTTCTTCACCAAGTTTAGTGGCTTCTTGTTAACAGCAACAGGAAATATATTTATTTACAACTTAGAATCTGAGTCCTTTCACACTTCTGTTACTGTTCAGATGGCCATCATTCCAGGTTCCCATGACGGGGAAAGAATTCACAGCTAATTTAAATTCTCCATCTTGAGTTTTCAGCAGAACTGAGGAGAGCTATGTACATAAGCTCTATTGAATGTTCAATAGTTAGGCTTTTTATTCATTACACAGGTCCTTTCTTATTTATATGACCTCTCTAAACTGCAAATTTGCTTGAGTCTTTAGTCTCCCAACACCCATATTTAGACTCCTTTAGATTTTCTTCTTTGGTAGAAACATGAGTGCCAGACTTACCACTTCTCAATTACTTTGAACAATATTTTTGTCCTATAAAAAGCTGCATTTAAGCAGTTAGCAGATAGGAGACCTCATATATGCCTAAGGCTAGCCCTAAGGCTAGACTGAATGCATACTCAGATATCAGATTCAAAAAATGATGCTGTGCTTTACAAATACGTTTAGTTTTCAGTTCTGTAGACTTACCAAAGCAGACATGTCAAGCACATTTATATAAATATATTATGTTTTACATACAAACACTATTTTTACCTACATAATCTTTATATATATATATATAAAGTCTAAAACTTCTAGACACGTCTGTATTTGAAAAACTATTTAGTTAAAGATGAAGTCTGAGATCTTGTTAATGTTTTTCTTCAGCATGGTTTTGTATGTCTACAATATTCTTGAAATCAGTAGAATTACAGTGATTTTTAATCAACTTAAAAACGTACAGAGAATGACAATCACATTGACTATTCCACATAGCTTGCTTTACTGGTTTCTTCAATGAACAGAAATAAACTAGCTCACTACCACCCAGACTTCTTCCTGACTTGTGTTGCTTTCAGTTATTTTAACCATCATTTTCCTTTTCAAGTTATATATATTTGAATGTATATTTGTTTAAAAGGAGGTTTTCTTTGATAAGGTAAATTTAACTATTGTAATAAATCCTTTCCAGGCCACATTTAAAAGACAAACACAATTTTCTCTTATGGCAGCAACTACCCACTTGAGTTCCCCTACAAATGTCATGGTAGATTAATCTTTCCGAGAACGGCTTTACAGTGACTAACACCAGTTCTTTTACTTCTATTGTTCCACTTACGGGCAGAGCATATCTATTGTGCAGTGTCTAATTCTTAGCTGATCAAGTGGGAAAGTACGTCATCTCAAAGAGCCAAACCCCTTTCCTTATTATTGAGTAGGATTTTCATTAATACACTCCATTGTGAGATGTTCTTTTAGCCACCATCATTGCTCACTAGAAATCCTGCTTCTAAACCAGCCAGTGCAGATCTGCTTTCACCAGTCAGCTGATCATTGCAATTTCCAGTCCCTACAAGAAGCAGCAAGTGGTTTTGAGGCAAGCACTGAGATTCTCAGTAGTTCTAACTTAGAAAAACTTAGTTCTACTAAGTTTTCCACCAGCTACCACTCTTCCAGCACTCAAAGCATAATCTCTCTGATCACAAGCATTAACTTTTGCAGCTTGTAATGGCATATATACCTTGAAATGATTTTTAATTTCAATGCAAGCATCTCCCAAGGTAACCGAAGTTTCAAGGCACCGATGTATATACCTCACAAGGATTCTCTGCTGACCTTTACCAGAGAAAAACTGCTCTATTGTTCAAGTCTCTTGGGCATTTGTTTTTTCATCAGAAAAAGGAAGACTATGGCAGAAAATCCCCAAGCCTAAGTGATACTAATTGAAATCAAAGCAAAATTACATTCTCTTTAATCATGCAGTGCTGCTGTTGGAGACGAAGCACCAGCATATCAAGGGGCACTCTTCCCTATTGTCATATGGCAGGAATCGATTAGAAAGTCACGTTTCACATTTTGTTATTCATATGAATTTATGAAACAACACAAACACGATGCAGAAAAGAACCCCCAAATTCCAATAAAGACCAAAAGACTTCAAATTACTATTAGTTCTCTGTAGTCAATTTTGGGCTGTTACAAAATTTAACCAAGGGGATTACTTACTACAGGGCAACAGCTGGCTGCTTAGTACTACCCAGCATGACAGACACAATGTTGGAGCCTGAAGCAGAGGTCCCTGAGCTTCATCAACATTAACACTTGGTATACCTCAAAGTGTAAGTCACAGACGAGTTGGGTCTCCTGATGGTACAGCTGTGCTTCTTGAATACAATAGGTATGCAGCATTCAAAATGACAAAACTACTGTGGATGCAAAGAATACTGCAAGCTTCTAAGCACAGCAGTAGCTACTGCTTGATAGGAGTTGTCATCAGTTATATTATCTAAGGCAACTTCAGTAAATTAAAAAGCTTTGTGGATTTATGAAAAAGTTGGTGTGAAAAGAGTGAAAAATAAGCAATGGCTGGGATTGCTTATGAAGCTCTATGGTTACACGGTATGCTCTGATCGTCTTTTGGGGCAAAATGAAGTTCCTACATCTAGGATTTCTTTACAGAAATAGTTGGCATTTTCCTTTAAGTTGTAATGAGCTTTCCAGATTTTTCTAATTATGAAGTCATTAGATATGTTTTCCAGAAAGAACCCTTCAAGAGACGTCAACTCAGTAAGAATAAATTCCTTTAACATTTCAGCTGGTGAGGTATGGAATCCTCCCCACTGAACATCCTGGTAAATACTCATCTCTGCTAAACATAAGTGATAGCCTGGATGTCTCTGGCTGGTTTTTTTGTCATGGCAAATAAACGTGTGAAGTCTAATCTCTTATTCAAACAATAAAACCCAGGAACCAATCTTAGATTTAATGCTAAAAATATAAGAATAATACTGGAGGTTGTTTAGATCTGCCTGATTTTACCATACAGGCTGTGTTCCCTTCCCTATGCAATACCTTTGGCTTAGAGTCATGGGCTTTTTAATAGCACTTTAATTTAAACTTAATTCCACCTTCATATCCTCTGTACTACAAAGAATGTTCTAAGCTTAGAAGTCATTACAAGTTTAAATCAGTTTGAATTACTGACCGCATTTCAGACCTATTTTAAAGAACTTCTATAATATATGCAATTAAAGTCTGGTGGGGGCACTAGTAGACCTGTGAAACAGTACTATGAAATAGTAATCTTATTAATAATCTAATAAGAAATGTTGTCATTAAAATACAGAAGAATTATGCTGTCTCCTTTGTAATAAAATTCTTCTCCATATTGCATCTATTTATGACACATCACAATGATTCAACAGTAGAGTTGAAGTTACCTGTCCATATAGGCAATAAAGTGTCAGCCTAAATAGTTTTTCTTAACCACCAAGAGTAAAGGACATGACAAAATGCCCTTCTTTGAAAAAATAATTGCAAATTTATGACATGTCACATTTTGTTGACAAATGAAAGCTACTCGAGAGGATTTCTTCTGATAATTACATGGTGGAATCAAATGACCCTGGCAGTGATTATAACAACTCTGACAAACTATTTTTTGTGGAGAAGTCTTCTCCGCATCTTAAATGTAGCCAGCTGGATGCCTTCTGATTTGCTGCAGGCTTTGCCCTGACAGTGTGCATATGCATAGGCTGTTATCCTATTAACACCATAAAATCAAAGTTTTGAATGCCTGGACTGTGATGGAAAGTGCATCTCTCTTACAAAGACAGTTTGAGGTCAAGCACAACAGTGGTTCAGAAACAAGAGTATGTGGCGATGTAAAAACTACTCATGGATGGCAGACTCTGCTCATCTACCACCTCCCCAAGTCAAAACAAAATGCTCATTTCTGGTTATTAAACTGTATTCTACCTATTTTCAGGAAATAGATGATTGTTAGGAATTTTATTTTAGGCCGCTGTGTAAAGTATGGATGAAGTGAGATTCAAATTAAGCAAGTGCCATCTTGGTAAAATCACTCTTGTGCAAAAACCCCCATTTGCTAGCTGAACGTTACACGAGACAGTCTCTTCCCTGAGCACATCAAAAGTTGATGCACTCAATGCCATAGCATCTATTCCCTCTTTCCATTGTCCTTTCTAAGAATTCACAAACCATCTAGACTTCTCAAATGCTTCAGAAATTTGAAAGATTTCCAAGAGATTTTTATAGGGACAGGGACTATTTTTCGAGCAATCTACTGACTTTTAAAATACACATTAGGCAGTCAGGGATACAATCTGGAACAATTCATGAAGAACTACGTGCATCAATCCATACTCTAGCTCTGTATATAGACCTAATCAAACAGAGCAGATAATAGGATACTTTTCCATTCCTTGCTACATATGCAAAAGAGGTTGTCAAGCAAATACACTTTATATTTTACTGCATTAATGCTATGCATATAAATTCAGAAAAGTTAAGCTTCATACTTTTCTAGTTTTCTAATTACCCCTAAACCCGTGATTTTCCAACTCATTAAGGAAGCCAAAGAAGGAAAGGTGAGTGGTATATTGCCACAACTTAATGTGATCAACTGATGCAAAGAAAAAAACCCATAAATCCAGAAAGCTACTATGTACTTGACGGAGTAACAGCTGGTAAAATATTACACAGCAATTCTAGTAAGATTTACTGCAAACTATTTCTAGTAGGGCTACAGTAGGGCATAGGGCTGAAAATTAAATTAAACCAGGACATACATCAACAGTGATTTTCTTTTCAGCAGTTTTGAACTCTTCAATCATTTATGTAGTGAATGTGTGTGCATAGCATTATGCTGTAAACATCTGTAGGAAGATCCCAGCTCTGCAGATGTAAACTGGAGTCATTTTAACCATATAGGAAAACTTTGGGAACATTAATGATATTGGTTATTACAAGAGGGAAAAGGAAAAAACAAAAACAACCAACCAACACCCCAAACCACCTAACAAAATTTACACAGAACTAACTATAGAAGAATGTCCTTGATAAAGGTTTTATGCAGACGTCCTGTGTATTTCAAACAAATGACACCATTTCCTCAGTAATTCTCTTAGCCAAAGGCTAAAAGTTAGTGTTACTCTTATTTAATGGAAGATGTTGAAAATTAAGAAAAGTTAATTTTTCATCAAAAGTAATATCTCTTGTTATTTGAAGTTGTTTGGTTTAGGACTGTCTTCCCAGTGACACAGTAACAAAACTGCCAGTAATGGCATTTGTACATCCCCCAGTAATGAAACATCACTCCAGAAAAAACATCTTCATACTTGCAGTATTTGCAGCGAAATATACAACACTTCAATATTTTATGTTCACTTTCAAAACTTCTGTTTTGTTCACATGAAAAATCAGACTTGAAGAATTCTGTAGAGCTGAAAGCACGAGAGGCACAAAACTAGCTGAAGCCAAAACTCCCCTGACTTTCATTTTTACAGACAGGATCTAAATGTGACATACACATCCCAAAGTGGAGATGCAAAGCAAACCATAGGCACAAGTAAAAATTAATGTAAGTATCACTTCATGCAACTGGTATCTCCTCATCAGCATCATACAGCTGGCCACAGCTCCACATGCACCATTTACAGATAGAATGTATTCCTGTTATGGTTTGAATAGTACAAAATCTCTAAGCTCACACAGTAAAGCTAGATCATGGTCTGAACAACCCATTTGCATTCAGTGAGATATGGGAAACAGATTTCTAGAAATGTTCCATCAAAAATTACAAAAGTAAATTCTGAGAAGCATCTGCAGTTCCCATTTTACTCTAGTCTCTTTTTTCCTTATCCATTTTGTTGTCATACAACATTGTACGACACAAGAATGGTCTTAGCTCAGACAGAAGGTGAGTATAGCACAGCAAACATTACTGCTTTTTGTTCTTTCATTAAACTATTAGCATGAACTAGTGCAAGGGGTCTACATGTGTTTTTAAAAGATGGTTTAAGAAAATCAGGACTGTCTCTTAAACCAAATATATTCAGGAATGATCAGCTGAGAGACGTGATACCACACGGCCTTGAACTGTGGTTTCATGAACCATGGATATAGCTATATGGAGAAAAACAGAGCACAAGAGTAAATGGAGATGATATATCAAATATATTTCTCAGTAGAAACTGAAAGGTGGATAGCAGGGGTTTAATTAATAGAAAATAGGTATAAATAATAAATCTCTTAGCAACTGAGAAAATATTCCAAGCTGATTTGTCAATTTAGCTCCTCTAAGTTATGCAGAAGCCCATGATTTTTAAGTTTTAAAAGCTTCCTGCTAGGACACAAAAGGTTCACATCGTGTCTTTCGTATGTAACCAGAGCTCCAGCCCATCTTAATCTGTTTTCAGTGTCTACAGTACACAGAGGGGTGAGTTGCAATGGCAAAACTATGAAGCAAGCAAGCTATCTCAGGTGTTACTACTTTTGTGGACCTTGTCCCTACAAACAGTAGGCACGGAGTGATCTCTGAAGCTCTGCCTCATTTTTTCAATGAGCTTCAACCTCCAGCAGCCAGTCATACCAATTCACCTTCTTCTACCTTATATACTTTCTTCCTTTTAAGTAGTAATTCATTCTATAAGTAATGCTTCCAACAGGTGCCAAGACCTTAATGCAAGCAATTGACCAGATCTTCAGTATATCATCACTGACTGTTAATGACTTACAACAGATGAGAATCTGTCTTCAAAAAAAAAATATTAATTCATTTACCAAGAGTTGGCAGTATTTAATAGAATTCTTGAAAGTTCCTAGGTGTGCATCTGAATTGCAATGACATTTGTACCAACAGACAGATACTGACATTCTCATGAATGCCATTAACACTTGCTTTGGGCCTTCAGATGAAACTTCTGGCCACGTCTCTGGCTCCAATTACTTTTCATCAAATTTCAAACTCTTCCACTTTTTCCATTTTCTACGTGTGAAGTGGACTTAGAAAATTGGAGGAGGATAAAAGTAATTAGTGGAGAGAGAAGAAAGGCAAGGATGTCGTACACCACAGACCTGCCTACTGTACTGAGATTTTGACTGAATTAAGAGTATGGTACATCTGGGGACATTCCAGTCTGTGAAGGGTCTATCAAGAAAGATGAACATTTTGCACTTTGTCAAATAAATTTGCTTAATAATTAAAACAGAACTGGAATGCCTTTTGTTGAAGGGTAAAGGTTAGAAGTACACTTCAGTCTTTCAAAAACGTTTTACTCATGCAGCACTGACTTCGTAGGCTCTGAAAATACACCTTAAGCTCTTCCCTGCTTACTATCTCATACCACCTCCTCTCACAGTATCCTTCAGTCATGGTTTGGCTGCTGGTTTGCATCCATTTCCCACACATGCAGTTTCCCCTTAGCTTAAAATGGGTCAAAGCCAGATCATCTTCAATACTGCTGTTAACATTTACACTGCTGGCAAAATGGCAATGAGGAAAAACGAAAAGTAAGATGAAAGCTGAAGGGGAAATAAAGAACAGCATCAACAAAGAGTTGTTCTTCTCAACTAAATACTAATGTATCTGAAAGCATACATTAGCGATTTGAAGAAGCCGAAGAGACTTGGAAGAGTGAAAGACAAAGACATGAGCCTACAGCAGGTAAAGGTAATCAGACCTTGAATGTGACATGTAGCAGTGAGAGCGAGAGTAAAAAAAGTTGTAGAAATACAGGAGACCAATATTCTTTGCTCTTCTCAGATGGACGTAACCTTACTTAAAAGAAAGTAGTAAGTAGTAAGAGTAAGAAAGGATCAAATAAATCCCAGGTTCCTACTGATGGTTGAATTTTCTGATGTCAAATAAAAGAAAAAATCCTGGAATGAATATGATTACTTATGCCATTAATTAGAATACTGATATGGAAAATACCCAGAATACAGTAAGGTGAAATTATTCTTGTAGGAGACTGATCACATCTTCTCCCTCATCCAAAGTGTCAGTATGTTTGAGTCTCATTGATATGAACTAGGCCATTATTCTGGAATTTAAAAATGAAAAAAAAAAAAATAAAATAAAATAAATATATGATGCAGGAGACAGACAAAGCGATCAGTGCAGCAATTAAAATGAGTTTCAGGTATAACTATCCTCATTATTGTGTTTCCATACATAAATGCATAAACAAAAGTAACCATACTAGCACTGAGAATGCTATCGATGCAATGAGATGTGGAGATCCTCATATTTTCAGCCTGGCTAAGGATCAGGTAAATGTTTAATGCTCATGTGAGAAATCAGGGGTTTTCAGGAAGGTGCCAATTATTCCCAAGTTCAGCATCTGGGAACGGAGAACCATAGTCCTGTTTTGTACCTTCAGTCAACTCTAGTCAGGAGAAAAGTTCTCACACAGTGCAAAAGCTGCCCTGTATGTTGGCAGTGTATAAACAAACAGCCATCTGAATTCAGAGAGCCATTTGCTTAGAACAGCTGCCAGTTGAGGGTAGAAGTATTTGCAAAAAGGATGCTATTTCCATGCTGAAAGACACATCGCTTTTAAGAGGATGGTTCTAACAGAAAAGCAGCCTGGATGCTCGCTGATTTGCTTATGACTCATACACTTCAAACAGTCCTGCATAAACAGACAGTTATTAAAGAATAGCTACATAATGTTTCCATTCATAAGGGGTTTTTTGATTGATTTTTTTTTTCTTTGAGGGAGAAAATGTCTCAGTTAAGAATGATTCTGTTGTTTCATGTGCAATACCACCAAACTAATTTTCACTATTTTAGATCCTCGGTATAGATTGTAACTCAGCAGCATCATTGAAGTAGCCCCATTTTAAATATTTCTTACTTGTTTTGAATTTTATAGTACTTTGTTTAAACTGGTCTTCTTGGACCCCTGTTTCATTTTAGTTTTGCTTTTAATACTCGCAATGCTTTTAAACTACAGGCCTCACACCAAAAGATAAATTCCTGTAAAGCCATGGAGTGTAAGAGGGCATGGCATATGACACAAGGAGCCCAAAACACAAAAGCTAGAAAAGAATCTCCCAGTAAAAACAAGCTAAAGAATTTGAATTGGACCCTTTTTCCTTTCTTTTTGAAATAAATGAGAGGAAATGGTTCTGTTGGACTTGCTATGTCAAGAATTTGTGAATTGCAATGTTTCTAGCAGAAATTTTATTCCATTTAAATATAGACTTCACTGCTTCTGATTTATGGCGAGACATAGATTATTGCATTAGGAGCACTGAACCAAGGAGGTCCTTATACTTGCACTACACTTAGACTGGATATAGAGTAGATGCCTGGACTGCAGCTATCCCTGAACCCAGAAAGACACTGATATATAGTTCAAATCTACATGAAAAAAAAAGCCAGCCAGACTGACTTTAGATTTACTGCTAAAACATTAGAGATTGTGTGTATATTTAATTTTGCCAGTGCTTTACACCAGAGCACTTCACAGCTCCAAGACATAAGCTTCCTGCAGAAAAGCTAGAATTTCACTCCACGATGTGCCACCTATTCAGTTCTCTTGGTTTTGAGGAGAAGATGCTGAGACAATGGAGGAATAGGGCAGGTGTTTTATGTTCTTTTTCTTTTATAGTTACCGAACTCTTCATAGAGAGCAGCCAAAGACAGGCATCTATAAGAGGAACATGCACATGGATCTTTTTATTGAACTTTTGGAGCCTACTGTGGTGGTACCTGTATCTCAGCTGGTCATCACAGCTTCCTTTATACTGAGTGCAATCCTGACAATAAAAAGGTGCCAAGGGTTTGGTCCTAACCCATCTTCAAATAGACATTAAATTATCATCGTACGAACTGCATCATGATTACATGGGCTGCCCAGGGTGAACGTATTAGATGGGCATACATCTTTCTTGCGATCCACACTCACATTTATTCAGATTAATCCGACCCAAATGATAGATGAGCAATTTATAACCTCGATGGATTTGCCTTTTCAACATCTACTTTAATGCCAATCCACTCATTCACTTTTCTCGTAGTGCCTGCAAACAACTGCAATGGCTAAGACTAACAAGAAGAAATCTCATTTCTCCTGTGGAAAGATGTGCTTTTCTTATGCTGATCTTCCCTTCCTCATACCAACCTCTTCTGATCTCTCGTCAGTTGTTGCAATATATCTAGATCACACACTCTTCTGGAAAGCAACAATTTTTGTACTGCATAGCATTCTAAAATATGTGAAATAGTAGAGAGTGTTCAAAGGATGCAAAACAAATGAAAACACCACAACAGTGTAGCTAACACACATTTTCTTCACAAGTCCACCAAAAATTTGCAGGGTAAAGCTTTCTATAGTCTTCCAAGCAGCCAAACTGCCTTCAAATGTCTGTCAGACTGAAGAAAGAACATCTGCACTCCTAACAATCCAGCAAAGGTGGGACAGACCTGATAGACTGTGTGGAGATGCTGAAAATCAGTCACACAACTCCAAAATGCACTGCTCAGCTGCAATCCTGAGGGTTTTGTATTTGGTAGTCCAACAAAACCAGACATTCAGTAAGAGAAAGAGATTTACTGACATTTAAAAAAAGGTTCCAAGCTATTTATACATCTGCCCTGTGTCCCACATCTGCTTAAAGCATGTTTCCTGCTGCAGAGGCAGCCACTTTATAATCTCTCCCTTCAACATACTTGATTATCTCTAAGACCATCAGTAGCAAAGGATGCAATGCAGACATGAACGCACCTTGACATGAGTTTTTGTGCTGCTCTCTGTCCTATTGCATGGGTTTTTTCCTACTTTTTTTTTTCATATCTGTATCACAGCAGCACGAGACCTGGACTGACTCAATCACTGTGCTTGTTACAGATCACAGCTAAGCTTCATACTTTTACTACCTTCTGTAAAAGTTATTTACCTTTTTCATCATCCTTCATGATGAATAGTAGGTATTTATTATCTTGAAAATTTCTCATTTGCATTCAAACTTGAAACTTAAGCTTGTCAATAATACTAATTCACACTTACATGGCACATTTCACCTGAAGAACATCAAGCTCTTCATAATTATCAAATGATTAAGTTTCACAACATCTTCCAAAGGTAAAAAGTATTTCATTCACAGAGGGCCTGGTCTCTATTGTGGAACGTTACCATGTCTGCCTGCTATTTATTGTGAGCAACAAAGAGAACTAACATAAAGCTTAACAGCAAACTGCACATTCATATTTATATAAAGATTCATTCCTTGTGCTCAGCACCACAGGGGAGAAAGACTTCAGCATGTTAAGGTATCACTGTGCTAACTGAAACTGGTCAGTTTGCCCTGACCATGATACAGCATTTAACCCAGGAGTTTCAGTCCTGTTCAGACTCGGTACGGTTGCTAACACAGTCCAGGGCTAACTGAAGGGTAAAATGAGGCAGGTGCTGATTCAAAGGAAAAATCAAGAGTAGATATCAGGCTTGTTACCACTTTTTTTTTTTTCAGTCATAAATCTGTTCAGTTGGAGTTAGGTGGCTCCTAGCAGATTTTTTTAGATCTGCTGTCTTTATCTGTAATGATTATTTTAAGGTTTTATGAGTTAGTGAGAAAACTGAATCAGAATTAATGTTCATATGTATGCAACATCACCAATTTTTCCTTTCTGTTTGCAAGGCTGTAAGTAGAATGTGCATCCAATCTTTGGGGCATATGACACTCAAATCACGGTTTCTCAGAGCATGTTCTCTTTTCCTTGGAAAGGGAGAGAGACAAGAGGGGCAGAAAAAAAAAAAAAAACAAAAAAACAGCAAAATTCCACATCAGATTTATGCCTACACCAGAAAATTTCTAAAGCCAAGCACTACCACCACTCACTTAGAGAACAAAAGAAAGGGACAACAGTGAAGGGAGAGCTTCAATGTAACAATTCACGTCTCCAAGAAGGAATAAAAAGGAAAGGAAAGCATGCAGTTAAAATCTGATAAAAGCAGCCCCTAGCAATCCTCCACCAGGCACTCTTGTTCCATGTTGGATATCAGGTCACATCACAGCTGAAGTCACAGAGTGGGGCTGCAACTGGACACCTACATATAGAGTATGGAGTACTTCCCAGCTCCACAGCTTCTTTGGTCTGCCAAGGCTTTATCTTCAGGATAGACCTGGCCTGGCACAGGGCATGGAAGTGATAGGGACTAGCAATAAATGATGCAAGTCTCCTGTGGTGCTATAAAACAAGATTCTAGATCACATCCCCCAAAACTGTACCTGATGAAAATTAAAAGCAAGGAAAATTAGATAATTGGAAATGGATAGCTTGTCTTTCCAGAAGGGACTGCAAAAGCTGTTCATTTCCATTTTACTAATAACATTGTCTGTAATCTTAATTTTACCCTGTGCACAATACTTTAGACACTTTTTTTTTTTTTTTTTTTTTTTAACATCATAGATGTCTCCTACAAAAAGGAGCCACAGGCAAACACCATAGCAGTTAGAGAGTAAACATTTAGGACTTGGTAATAGTCTTTGTAATTAAATTTTATTCTTCCTTTCTGTAGTACCTTATTTAAGTAGGTGAATAAAATGTTCTTTGCATCTATTTTTCCTGGACAACTGTTGGTTTAAGTAGGTAAACACCTACTTGTGCCACACGCAATTAATCTATTTCCTACCCATCTGTGAAACAGGCAGTGTTTTCTGTACATTTTCATGTCACAAAATCTATGGCAGCCATAGCAACCTAAAACCAAAGACATAATTGCAAGATCTGGAAATATCACAAAGGGCTAGACACACAGAAGTGATCTTAATAATGGTTAATGCAAACAATTTCCATTTTGGCTTACATGTTCCTTGGCTAGGATTACTTTCAACTCACCAGATCCTGCTTTTTTATGCTGGCTGAATGTCAGAGCTTTGGAGTGCCATGTTTCACTTGAAACATGTCATTACACACTAGGAGAGAGATATTTTTCATAGTTATGCATAAGAGATGGCTCTTCCATGGTAACCTATGAGAGAAATTAAGCCTGTGTTAACTTTGCTGCGTAATGACTTGATAGCGCTTTCCTACACTACTGTCATCATGAAAGACAAGATGCACAACAATAGGAGAGCAGTTCTTACAGTGTTACCATCCATACAGAAATATTATTACTTGGGGCCATAATAAGCACTTCTTGTAACATCAGGTTTGGCAGAGACGATGAACAGATTTTGCTAGCTTATCTAGATCACTGATTTAGTTTATTGACAAATGGCAACTATCTATTTCAAGGGTTCTTTTCCAGCTCACCGTCCCCTTGGAAAGGTGTATCAACAATCCTTTTTCCACTGGTGAACTCAAATGTAATTCTAACATAACGGGTGTCACGGTGGTAAAGGAGTGGGATGTTGATGGGGCTGTACTCTGAGAATATTATAGCCAAAGTATATCCTAAAATGATATTCAAGTGAATACAAAAGAGCTAGGGAGAACACATGCTGTTTGCAATGTGACACTTCATAAAGAATATCTAAAACCTATTTAGCTGTTATTATTGTGCAGTATCTAACAGTACACCTAAGAGCCAGTGCTTATTAATACTCTGATCACTCTGTAATGTTGCCAATTTGAGCCTGAGCATAACTGAAGAAAATACCTCAAAAATGCATTCGGTCTAAAAAACCTGAAATACATACAAGACATTAGAAGTAACTGCAGTGGTATAAAGATGAGGTGTTAAGTTGGTAAAATAGAGCTGTGGTTACAGAATAAGCTAGAGTCTTACGAGACAGACACAAAGATGCCATAAAAGAAGTACAGGGGGAGCGGGTGAAAGATGCCAGCCATAGAGCCTTTGCTTCCTGCAGTGCGTACGTAGTCACGTCTACTATATGATAGTGGAATTGTTGTTAAGGGAAGCAACCAGAACCTTGGAAGTGAACTGAGAAGCTGGCTAAAACAAAGGTATCAGTATAATTAAGCCTAAAGGGACACTTGCTATGTTATGTCTTCTTAGTCTACCCTCAGAAAATATTATGCTGCACACTTGCAACAGAAAACTTTGATCGGGAGAAAGGAAATAGTTTTTATTTGCTGAATATCTTGTATTGTGTGCAGTCTCTTGGTTAAAAATTCATAAATCCTTAGCACTCAAAATTCTCAGGCAGTCCTACTTTGAAGACACTTTATATTCAGTTGGCCTTATTCTTAAAAACAACCAGTAAAATTTCACTCTATAGCCCATCCTATGCTAAGGAGGTTTGCAAGCAAAACAGCTCCCTGAATCCTAGGTTACCATCATTTACAATTCAAAATAAAATATTAAAAAATTCTGCCAGAATTAGCTAGCTATTAATTATATTTCAACAAATGGGACACCAGAGGGTGAGGAGAAAGAAAGGAAGTGTGAAGAGAAATTTGCATTCCTAATGATTTATGCAATGTTACACATATGCATAGGAAAAAACCCAAACAAACAAAACACCACAACAAAACACACACCCCCAAAAAAGCCCCAAACAAAAAAACAGGAAGAAAAAGATTGGTCTATGCCCTGAGGTTCTTCCACTCTCCAAAACTGAGTGCACATAACTGCAGCATTTCACTGTAGCAAAAAACAGAAGCTGTTCAGCCAGATAATTATTGTTATCATTTGTATGAAAACCTAAATTCATGTCACAAATTTTGGAGGGGAACCCATAATTTTCATGGATTTTATTCACTCTTGACTCAGCAGTTATTTTTTTAATTTTTATTTTGTTGTAAAATACTGGACACATTTGATTTGATAGTTTTTAAATGAAACCTTTAGATTTTTCTTTTTGGAAAAAAAAAAAACCCAAACCAAACCAGATTTCATTTACAGGCTAACCTGATTTGCCAATGAAAAGGAATAAATCACACCAATATATATATTTTATTTATTTATTTTTTTAACAGGCAGGCTTTCTTCAGCTGGGAAGCACTGAGGGGAACAAACAAAACACACACTGTTTATGCTGTTCTAGTTCACTCAAGATTTTCCTTCATTTTCCAGTTTAGCTTTTCAGCTGAGGAATCCATTATTCATCCAAACCTACTAATTGTTCCAGAAGAATTAAGCAGAAAAAGTCTTCTTTATTGCTATAAAGATTACTGTAGCACTGTTTCTATTTTACCTAGAGAGAACTGAATTACTGTCTTACTCTCCTTTCAAATGAAATAGCAAATTACTCGTATGATTTGATAATTCAGTGGCTTTGTCTGATCAAGTGTTCTTTGAGTGTGTAAAGATGATGATAAATTTTAAGAAATATTAATACACAGACTTCAAATAGAGTTACATGTTATAACTAAATTAAAGCTAGCATTGCTTGCTCTACAGGTTAAAAAAAGTCATGTATCTACCTGCTTCCTGAGATTGCACAGTGTATTCCTGGTGAAGGGGGAAAAAAACCACTCCCAAAACCCCCCATAGTCTCTGAAATAGGGTTTGTTGCAATGTTTTTTTGTTATCCAAATAACAGTAAATAAAACTCTTCTAGTTAATGAAGTTCAGGTAAGTCTAAATATTAAGAACCATGGACAACTTTTCTATGTAGCCATTTTTCACATATGCAGGTCATACTGATGCAACAAATCCAAAGCCCCATTAGTGGTCAGCTGATCATAACATTTTCTGTGCTCGTTTACCACTAGTAATTGTTAAGTCTTTTTCCCATGAAAAACCAGGAATATTGGTATTATATGCAAATAAAACATTGGAAATTACAGTACAAACATTTCTATCAAGACACACAAGCCTTTTCCTAATTCCAGGTTGCATCCAGCAGCCATTATGGCCCCAGGGTTCCCCTGTACAGTGATATGTTTTGTCCTGCACAAGGAGCAGTGCAGCATGCAAGAATGGAAGAAAGCTACTGGGGCTGCCTGCTAACCATGTGCATCTGGAGGCCCATTCACAGAGTCTGGAAATCGCCCATCTATTACAGCATGCCCTTCACACTCCTCACTGCTCATCCACGCAGGTTTTGTTAAAGGGAACCACAGGGAATAAAAAGCAAAGAAGGTAGCAGACAGATGGTATCATCCAGTATTTGCTACAGACAGATTCTGTGCAGTCTCTGACATTTGCCGACTGGCTCCTTTCACAACTCCCCCCAGCTCATCTGAACACTCTTTGGTGCTCTCTATCTGTCTGTCCTCAGTTAATTCCTTTGAATTCAATCCCTACTGTTGCTTTTTAAGTGACAGCGCTGTCTCCTGTCCCTAATACCCACTCAGTCACTGCATACAATGCAGCAGACTAGTCATCACCTCCACAAGCAACAATACCATGACTGAAAAGTGAAACGATGAGGAAATGCATCTAAAATGTGCTGAAGTATGGATACGGCACTGGAAATCCATAGTGTATCCCAATAGGAATTCAGATCTCCACTGATGCAAGATATTCTGGGTAGAGAGCACTCATAACATAGTTAAACACTGCATCTCCTGAGGGCTCCTTCACACCTGCCTATCTTTATAATACTCGAAGAGCCAATAAATATCACCTTACCCTGCAGATTGCCAAGTGCTGTCAAAGCCAAAGCTAGTTAGTTCTTTAGCCTGTTGCAGCCCCTGGCAGCACACATGCCACCTCCCTTTAAACACTGCCAATTACTATTAGCGGTGCACTTTAGTACTGAAACATCAGAGATACACTATTTTCTGGTTTTCATTATACCCAGTGCAAACTTAAAAGTACTAACTCATTGTTCCAATATAATCTCAGCCCTTTGCAAGATTCTTACTAGTCCATAAATTATCAAAATTTGTTTTCATATCCTGCAACTGAATTCAGCATTTTCTATTTATATATATAAAACATATTTAACACATACACTTCATTTTATTTATATATATGCATATTTATATATATACACACATTTATGTAAATACACACAAAGAGAAAAGCTAAACAAGGTAAAGCTGATGTGAAATTCTATACACAATTACAAAACAGGTTGGGCTGGGCTGCTTGGAGCTGACTGAAAGTCATAGAATGAAGGTTAGAAGAAGATATGTTAAGGAGCTCAGCACCCAGCTAAGGTGGCCACACAGCTTCAAGTCAAATGAAGATGCTGGCTGCCATACAAAACCAGCATACTTCTACTCCACCATTTAATCATTTGTTTCTCTATGTTCAGAATTCTCTACTGTTTCTGAATATACTTGTTATTTGTAGAATAATTATGCAGTAATACAGAGACTATAAATTCCTGGTCCACCATTTCCTAATGGATTAGGGTAAGTATCTGATATTCAAAATTTGAGCTATTCCAGGGCAGTACTGCAGATTGTGAATTCCTCTGGTTGGAAGCCACATACACTTTTTTTCCCCTATCAATTAGCATTTATTGTGATGCTTTTGTGAGCCAATCTTGAACAGTTGGTGGTTTATGACCAAGACAGTTTCTTCTGTTGTATTTCTTATACAGGCCAATACAAGACAGAGATACACAATTTGCTCTTTAAAGGAAATCTCCCGAGTGATACAAAATAGATTGCAATTGCTGCAACAAACTGCAAAGGACAATAAATTATCTAACAATTTAATATTTTAAAAGAATTTGTGAAAGGATAATTTACAATCAAATAGGTGGCTACAAACCCTTTTCAACAGTATCATAATATAAAATAGCACTGAAAACACTAAACATGCATTTAAAAGAGGTGGATGTCTAGATTTGTAGAATTTGGTGCAAATCCAAACCCCTTTTTTAGAACTGTCTATTTTTTCAGTTGTATTAACTGCATACAGCACATATGGTCAAGTCCTTGGGCTAGCCAGTATCTAATTTTGCAGGAATTTAAAAAAAAAAAGATACTGGTTTTGAACTGACACTGCATTTATCTAGACAATTTCATCTGTAGAGGAATTTATACCACCTTACACACATCTTTGTGCTGAAAATTCTGTACCTATTATCATTATAGAGAGGTGGTATTTTTAGGTGGCACAGAAACATGTTCAGTGATTGGCTCCCTGTCTATATTAATGTGATGTATGACCACCAATATGTCACGTAAGTATCAAACAGTTAAGGATTGATACAGTTAAAAACAAACAAGCATTTGGGCCCAGGTCTTTCAGGAAACACCTAATCTCTTTTAAAAGCTGGACCAAACTGTACACGGCGAGTTTCAGATTGTTCTGCTGTCGTGATGAATAACAATTCACATAAACAGTTTAGCAGCCTTGGAGAAGACTGATTGACAATTTGCCCAACGTCAAAGGAGAAATGATCCTTAAATTTTCAAGACCAATGTCACCAAGTAGAGCATTAGGAATATTCTGTTTAAGCACAAATCAGGACAAGGAAAGAAATTAAATTTAACTGCTCAGGAATTTTATAGAATGAGTCACCACGAACAAGCGTATTTGTACGACAAAAGGTAACATAACAATCACAAGCACTTGTAGCTTAGTACACTGGCTATTCAGAACAGGGTGGAAAACGTGTTGCTACGTACTTTGAATCTTCAGCTTTACTACCTTTAAAGATTTTGAGCAAGAAAAACTGGGCAGTTAGGCATCTATTTGGGAAATGTATGCCAAGATTACACAAAAGATAAGCCTTAGCCCAGGAAAGGCTAGTGTAGGCACACGCTACCACAATAACCGTATTACAGATATTTTTTTGAGAAACATGGAAATAAGGAATGTTTCCTCTCAAGGTCCAAAGGCCAGTGTTGAAAGAATGGTCTTACTACACAAGGTTGTAAGGACAACTAGTCCAACAAATAGATCATAGTGCGCTCCTCTGGCAAGGACCAGATGTCAGATATCCTTTGCTGCTTCAACCCTGAAAGAAATCCAATACTGAGAATAGAACTTTTACAAAAGCAAACATGAATGACTGCCCCTAGACAGAACGGTGCTTCTCTCTGAATACTCTACCCTGAAAAACATTCATCCAAAAGATTTCTCAGGGATTCTGGTATGTGATGCATCCATAGAATGTCCATGACAGGACCCATGCAGACTACGCTTAATTTAAACTACAGAGATTTGCTCATTTTCTCAAATACCTGTTGCAAAGAAAACACATAGATATGTTTCATGTGACCCACTCGCATGGAAAACTTTTAAAGAAAATAACATCACTTCTCTTGAAATGCACAAAAAGGAAAAATATCATGATAATGATTTAAAAATTTTACCAACTTTAAAAATGGATTTATTTATTTTTACTGTAATTCAGTCTTTGCCTTACAATTTCAAAATTCTCTCTGAAATAATGAAGGTTAAATATTCAAATATTTTCTTTTTTTTTTTTTAATGGAAAGTAAAGTTCTCAAGTCATCCCATTGCTGTGGGACCTGAGGAGTTAAGCAAAACACCCCATCATTGTGAGCTTCATAATAAATGAATTGTCAGCCCAAATGATCTTAGAGAAAAATTAAGACCCACAGGGACATGAGACGCCAACAACCTAATAGAGAAAACAAAGGCAAAAACATCATCAGGGAGAGAATCTTATGTAACTTACAGCAGTCTACCTTGATAGCATTATTTGAAGAGACAATAAAGCTTATTGGTTTTACGCCTCAACCCGTAAAAGCACTTGGATACATAGAGGCCTTCTAGCACACTCGAGTACAGCCACTGACATGATGGCTCTCTGACTTCGGGTTATCAGCTCTGTTAATTTTCAGATTAAAGTCTAGCTCACTTAATTTCATTAGAACTCGCAAACCTCGACAAGTGCATCTTTTCTTTTTCAAGTGGTAAGGAAGTGAAGAGTTTGGCCCAACCGACATTTGTCTAGAAGGTTTAGATCTCACTTTGTGAGTGTAAAAACTGTGATTGCCTTGGGCAATGGCATTACATGAATGGAATAACAGCAGCCTCTAAATCCAGCACTATGATCATGCAGTGAAAGCACACCAGCCTCTGCAGCTGAGTATTCCACATCGTGCCCTCCCTGCCCTTGCCAGACACAGTCTGGTTCTACATCCTTCCTACCCTTATTCCTAATGTAACAAAACAAATATCTGCCCATACATTTCTTTCCTCATTATTGGATATACATTCTACATCATGGCTTTCTTGCTGCACCACTTGATGTGTTTCCAAAGGGTAGTAACCAGCTGAATTCAGTACTCATAGTGAATTCACTGGAACAGCTTACTACTGTATTAATTTTTATTTTATCCTTACTCTAGTCTCAGAACAGTAGTTTTGTTTGCAATGGCTGACGTGTCTTTAGAGCATACTTTATTTGCACACAGTTTTCTGTCACCTGTTCAAACACGCTGATCTGTTCCTTGTGCCTTACTTTGATCATGCTGGCTCAGTGCAACTCTAACATAGCATCAAGAGGACACGGGGCAAGGTGGGACGCAACCTCAGCTAGGACACAAGCAATTTTTTCACCATTCTATTATTAAGACCTGGTCAATATAGGTACAAGAACCATGCACTAAGGAGCTGCCTGGCCCTGAGAGAAATGACACCTTTTGAAATACTCATGTGATCATCATATTCATCATCCGCAATGGAGCTTCCTGATTCCACAGAAAAGACAGAGGCTTCACCTCTAGCATTAGCTCTGGAGACAGATCAGTACTAGCAAATAAATCAAGGGGATGAGGGCAATTTCATTTTCTGCAAGTCTTTCCTCATCACAAGCACGATACCTGTCTGACTGTAGTTAAGATCTGTTTTACTAAAAAGCTGACTTGTGATAGAGAATGGAAAACAAACAACAAACAAACCAAACCAACCAAACGTACAGGTCAGCTGTGAGATAATTCGGTTTTGGCTGGAACCTCTTTCCCCATTAACGTGTAATTCTTACTCTCACAGGGATCTGTTCTCTTCAGACAGTATTTACTATAAGTGCATCATAAGTCACCTGAGATGTCAGACTCACTCACAGTGTTCCATTACTACTGGTTTATGTAGTCTCACCTTTGCATCAAGAGCTCTCTAATTCAGAATCTACCTGTTATTACTTATTCAAGTCTAAGAAAATATTATGACACTTTTCACATACTGTATTCTTGCCTGGTGCTTTCCTTTCCTTTTTTATGCTTCTCTCTCTGGTCACACAAAGATTCTTTTTGATCTCATTCTTCTAATTCTATCAGGATTTCTTCTCTGCAGCAGTACAGCACCAGGTTTGGAGAACTCAGTAATTTCTCTGCTACTTTAATGAATTCTAAGTTGCTGCAGGGTGAATTTTCTGTGGTGCATGCCATGGTTAATTGCTATAATTGTCCTCTTTCTTGTATTATTTATACCCTCCCGTTAGAGTGCTACAATTCTAATAACACTCAAATTAGATCACCGTGGGTCACTGGTATACCTGCTAAACTGAAAGCTTTAGGTCAAAGATTAGAAACTAAATGGGGACTCTTAGATCTTGCTGTCAGTTATAAAATTTGAAAATAGAATCTATCATCTTACCAGAAGGTAATTTCCAACACTAGCATAACTTTTTTCCTTTTTGCTCTTATCAGAGTAAGAATGGGCCATTTCCCACACTTTAATGCTATTGATTGTTGTCTTTATAGCCTCCTCTGGCTGGTCATTTCTAATTCATTTCCTCCAGCGAAGGCTGCAAATGTTCTCTTCATTTGCTATAATTAAGCTTTCATTAACCTATACACATTTACACCAAATGTGTTAGTCTCCTTCCATGAAGATAGAAACGGCTCTCTTGGTTTGCTGCAATATCCATTAGGTGGTGATGACAAAGCTGCGGATAACATACTGTATAATGTGCTGTCTGCGTTTCATTTGCAACTTCAGAACTTCTACACTCGGTTCCAAACAGTACATGCTCCCTGGGAAGACCACCCCAGCCTCTGCACATTGGGAGCAGTATTTTAACTGTTTCTAATTGGCTTATCCCCATCAGGAATTATATAAAAAAAACCAAAACAAAAATAGGGGGGATGGACAGGGGGATCAGACACAGGAGAAGGGGAAAGAGTGAGAATTATAAACCTATAGACAATAAGACTTCTTTAGATTCCTTTGCAAGTATTCTGTGCATAAATGACAGGACTAAAAGAACCTAGAGAGAGGAAGGAAGGGGGAAAGCAAAACACTGTAAGCAATCTAAGAGTGGAAAGACTAGAACTTGTGAAAAACCCACAGAGCTGCTTCTCTAAATGAAATGGTTGTGTTATAAAACAAAAACACCACACAAAACATCGAACACCAAAACCAATATTCATAAAAATAAAGCTAAGGAGATGGAATTCATCCCCAAACGTTCAGGTTTGGAGTTTTCCATATATGCAGTAAAAGATGAAGTGCAGTCTCCTCTTTGTACATGATCCAAGACCATGTATCCAGCCTGTGTTGCAGAAACTGCCTTCCTGGTCAGTTTAGATAAGGGTTTTAATCATCCCAGCTCTGCAGGTAATAACAATTGCCTGCCTTGTAATGGCTAGTCACTGAAAAGCGAAAGACCTAAACCTGCTATTTTGCCCTAAGTATGAATTCAATCATTCTAATTTTGATGAGCTTTTAGCAAAGTTCATCAAGTTGTTTTGCAAATCAAGAATATGCTGCAAGGCTCTAATCTGTTTTTTGTTTATGCTCTCCTTCTCTATACACGTACAAACTGCCCCTTGAATTCATACATAACTTGCATACAGACTTCTCCAGCTTCACAGATGCCAATGACAGCAAGACATTGTACTTCTTCCTTCATATCAGATAATTCTGACTTTGCAAAATGTCTTGGAAATATAACATTTCTTTAGATACAAAGTTGCATAAAAGACAATGTACAAAATAAAACTGAGCAAAAACCTGTAATGTGATTGTATCGGGTCTGACTGAGCTGGAGTTAATCTTCCCCACAGCGGCCCTCCCAGTGCTGTGCTTTGCACTGGGAGCTGGATCACACACCGAGGCCGGTTTTAAAAGCTGCTCCCTACAGTGCAATGGGGTGACAAGATCTTGGGAGGTGACACAACTGGGACAACTGACTCAAGCTGACCAAAGGAATATTCCATACCATGTGACATCAGCTGAACTATAAAAGCCTGGAAAAAGGGAGAGGGGGCATCAGCTCGTCCTCTGGAGCAACCGCGATGCGTTTGGAGCCCTACTTCCCAAAAAGGGGCCGGACAAAGAGAATAAATCTTTGTTTTCTTTTGCTTCTCTGCATGGTCTTGCTTTGCTTTTTCATTGTCTTAGCCGACAAGTTTCATCTTATTTTCTTCACCCTGGTTCAGCTGAGAGGGGAAGTGACAGAGCGGCTTGGTGGGCACCTGGCATCCAGCCAAGGTCAAGCCACCACAGTGATCAACCAAAAGAATAAGCATTTTGATGTGTAAGCTTCAAGTCTGTTACACAGCTCTTCATTGCTGTTGGTTTTGGGAAAGTCTCCTCTGTGAATTTTCAGTATCAGTTTCTATTTTATTTATAGGCCGGGTAAAAGGACAGAGAGGTTCCATGGAAATAAAGCAGTTCAAACAAATCAAGGCACACGTATGCCTTTTTGCTGGAAAAGATACAGAAAGAAACACTAGTCCAAAAAACCTGAAGATTTTTGGTGCCTGCAGTTATCATTGCCTCATCAAAACCAGTGCCTCATTCTGTTATGTGATGATTCAAAAACAAATGCACCCATTCCAAAATTACCATCCGCTAAGTCATTGCGACCGCATTTTAAAGCGGCTTTTTATCATTTACAAAAATAACAGGGATTAAGTCTTGCTCAACTTCACAGGATTTAGGAAATGTTTTGTTACAGCCAGATTGTTTTGGGTTGCATCCAGATTGGATTACAGTAATTCTTTGTTTGCAGATTTGCCAGCAGCGTTTCCACAGATCTTGCAATAGGACCAAAATGCAACAAGAAAGAAATGATCGCTCGAGACAACAGCAGGATGATATAGCCAGCATTGTATCAGCATTTTATCTTGCAGTCATTTGAAAATTGCTTTTGATACTCTTCATTCAAGATTCTGATGTGCCTGTGACTGTATGCTAGAATGAACATCCTAAATTATATACTTCTGACTGTTTCCCAAACCACCTCAGTACTGGACATTGGGAAAACACAAGATGCCAGAGGAAAAGCATTTGTTTAATTTTTTCTAGCACTGAAGAACTTCCTCCTTAAATATCACAAGTTTAGCCTACGTCTATGTATTTCCGAAGTGCTGCAGTAATATATACTCCAAATGAAAATCCACTGCAAATTGTTGAGAACTGCTGAAAAATAATGAAGTATTAAAAACTAATAAACTACTATAACAATACATTGGAAATCATAAAGGCAAAAATGCTAATATATTTGGTTTACTGGAGATCCCCCCTGCTTCAGATAAATTGGATTTTGGAGGTAATTTGAATTCCATAGCCTGGATTTGGACTACATTTCCAGAATTTCTTGCTTGGGATAGTATTAAATATTATTTTAAATCTTAGGTGCTGCTGATGTAGCTCACTGCAATATTGCTTACGCCTCTGCAGAAAGCTTGTATCTCATTCCCAAGCTAAGCTGTCTGGATTTGACGCATACTTGGCACTCACATAAGCGACCGTAGGATGCGCAGGCAAAAGAGAATGGTGCTCTGGGTCTTATTTTCCTCTTGCAACTTGTTGACTCTAGAGATGTGTGGAATTCACACAGAAACAATGAAAGTCAAGCATTCAAAAGATTTTACGTAATCTCACGAATGCAGTAGGCTTTGGATTTCAATCAGACTGAATTATCATCTACTTTTTTAAGATATTACTCTCCCATATGCTTAAGTCTTCCAATGAAATTTGTGCTCCTGAAATCTCTTGGGCATTTCTATAAATTATACCCCACCGGAGTGATCCCAGGCTATTGCAGAGATTGCTTACATTGTGTATGCATAGACTGATGTTGTGTTTAAGTTTCTGGTTTGGTTTGCTTGTTGTCTTTTTAAATAGATAATTACTGAATTATTTAACTGATTAAGGAATTATCTGGGTAAAGCTCCTTTAAAATTATTTACATGGAAGGATAAATGCATTATTAAAAAAGTAAATCATTAAAATAAGGTTTCTATATTAATTGAAAATCGTTGCCTTTACTGTGATATAACACACAAGAATGACAGAAACCTGCAGACTCAGCGTGAATTGCCGAGTGTCATGGGTGAGTGAAGTATTTTAACAAAAACTGCGTAAACAATGACTTGCAGAAATTAGTACATATTGCAGTGAGCTAGAAATATCAAATATCACAAAAATATCACAAGAAATATCACAAAACTAACTGTAGCCCCACGAGTTTTGGGTTGGTTTTTTTTTTTTAATACTGTTGATTTCTTTGTTTGTTTTTAAATACTCTTATTAATGGTACAAAGTGCCACAGAAATATTCTGGTAACATTTAAGAACCAAAAGAACAATTTTTGAAGAATTTAAGAGTACCAGGATAATCCAGTAACTCCTGTAATATATGGCTGCAAATGAGTCTTTCCCTCCCCTTGTAATTAACCAGAATTCTCTGCAAAACAAATACTAATCAGAATTACTGTTTTGTATTGCTTATCATTTGATGTATTCTTATTTATTCAACAGCACCCAAAATTGATCTTAACACCCCCCCCCAAAAAAAAAAAAAACAAAATACAAACAGAATACAAACTGGGAACTACAGCAGAATTAATTTTAGATGTGGCAGAATGACTACCAGGGGAAAAGGAAGCCTTGTTTCTGGAAAAAAGTCACAGTGCTTCCACTCCAGAGGTAGCTTCGTGCTACTGTTTTAGGAAGAGACATGCACTTTACAGCATCAAAGTAGTATGCTCCTCACAGGTACAGTTGCAAACAAAACAGCGGATTATAGAAGTGGTAGAGAAGAATATTTTCCTGAGGAGTTCACATTTAATTATTTGTCAACAGATGCATTTCTCTAAACTCACTTTTTGCCTCTGCTTCAAGCTGTTCAAATCTTACGATTTATTGGTCTCAACAAACCCCTTCCTCCTAAATCTAACATTTAGACAATTACAGCGTAAAATAAAAATCTTGCTCTTCTTAAGCAGCTTCATCAAATTCTCTCCTCTTCCTCCCCAAGATGGACTGCTCATATAATGCTGTCCTCTGTAACACAGGCCATCCCTTGTTCTAATTATGCTCTTCACCAAATCCCTATTTAAAATCTGTATGATAGAATCTGGCACGGGCAGAGAAGCAAGAGTAGCAAAAGTCAGGAGACCAGAAGTTTCCAAATACCAGCAACACTGAGCAAACATGCACCTGCTGAAGGCTTATTAATGCTCAGAGTAGAGTGTCACTATCAGAAATGGTCACATGCTGAGCCAAGGTAACAGGATTAGCCAGGAGCACACACCCATGCCTTGCTAACTGGTGCTTCCCAAGCGCCTTCTACCAGTTTAGCTCTCCCATTGTCCCTGATGATGTTTGTCCTATTTTGTTAAGAAAGCAAAGTACTCAGGTCAGGAATTATATCCTCACCTACCTTACTGAAGCACTATTTAAATGTTGTCTGTCATGCAAATGGTCTTTATTACAGACAAACCTGTTTTTTCGCTATATAGTGATAGCTGATTCAACTTATTTGGCATATTAAAAGATTTAAGAAAAAAACTCTGCCTCAATTTTTGTTGGATATGAGCTTTTTGCTTAGAAAAAATAATCTCCCCGACAATTTACATGTTTAATGAGAGAGAACATTTATTACTGCAACCTCTCTACCCCATTATGTAAGCTGCATTTGAGTAGCAGAATCTCTCAAAGCCTTTGCTCTTTAAAATGCACGCAGAAGCCCTGTTTGGTCAAGTTTAGTCCTCTTTATGAGCAAAATGGGAGCTGATGAATAGATGCACTGAAAAACATTATTCAAATGGCTTTTTCTGTAAGTGGCAACAGAACCCTGAAACAAAAAAGCCTAATGAAAACAGAAGAGAGTAAAAGGAAGTGGCAGATTTGTGGGTCAGCTGGAGAGGAGCAGGGAAGAATTTGGTGGCTTCCTTTACAACCGTAAGTTTGCATGAGGAACATTATAGACATGGACCTCCAACTCTATCAATAAGAGTACAGGTTTCCAGTGGTTTCCTCAGTGTCTGCCCAGACAAGCTCTCCTGTTGCAGTCATACTTTTTCCATCTGAATATACCTGGGTATTCATTGCCAAGCTGATAGTGTAAGCAAATAAAGTTTTAGCTCTTCATTGTGGGTGCAAAACACACCACAACATGTATACAACAAGATGTGTATTGTCCTTGCAAGATGTGGAATTAATCTCCTGGTGTAAACCAGACCTGGCAGAAGACCACACCTGCCTGCTGCATGCTGAGCTGCCAGTAAGTTCTAAGAAGCTGTCTGACAGCAGAAGCACATTGCTGAAAGAACAAAGAACTGATTTCATGAAAATAGTGAATCTTCAATACTGCCTGATTCTCCTGTGTGTCTCTCTCATTTTGTTTATGAATCTTTATTGACAATTTTGCAGTTCCTATCACATTCCAGGCTCCTGTCCATTCCCTGTCATTGTCCACACCTAGAAATGTGATAGTTCCCTTGCAAGCTATCACAAGCTAGCAAGTTACCTCAGCAAGAAAATCAAATCCCAAAATTGGGTGGGGAGGCACAGTAAACTCCATCTAGTGTTTCCATCCCGCAGTACAGACATGGGGTTTGTACCTTCATTATTTGTGTTCACCTTGAGGGTTGCTTTCTATTCAACCTCAAACCTCTTGATGGTTCATACTACCTACAGCTTGACTCACACTCCATCAGCAGAGAAATTGCTGGATCATTCACAAACTCTGTTTTAAGCAAGCTGCTCTAGCAGTAGTGTCACCTCAACCAGCTTGAGATACTCACCTCTCTAAACTCAAGCCCAGATACCAAAGAAACTCTAGGCACGACCTTCATGATGCTATCATAAGCTTACTCAAAATAGAGCTTTCCTATTTGTCAAAAAACCAAAATAAAACAAAACAAACAAAAAAATCCCACCAACAAAAAAAAAAAAACCTCAAAATATGAACTTCAAAATACACAAGCAGAAATGGGACTCACTATACTAAGCTGGCCATCCTAGAAACGTTCCCTCTGCTAGTGACAACAGCTTTATCATCTACAGGCCATTTCTGACAAAGCAGCTGAAATTCTGGAGAGGGCTGCAGTTCAACACTGAGTGGCAAGAACAAATTGAATCTAAAATGCTAATGCAATGCTTGCCATTCAGGCCAGTTTAAAGAAATCAAAAGGAAGTGCTTCTGGCAGACACAGCTCACAGCAGGGCTGGAAAGCAGTAACTTCACAGCCTTACTGACTTCAAATGGGACATGAGTTTCTAGGTGCCTCATGTGCAAAGAAATACCTCCCCCTGTATTCTGACATCTGCTTTTTATCAGTTGATAAAGACAATTCCTGAGGTACGTGCCTACCAAATAATTTTTTATATATTTTATCCAACTATGGGTTTGGTTTTTTTGCCTTTAACAAATATAGAACACATAAACACATCTGAAATAACAATGTAGCAGTCACATTCTGTGATACCAAGCTTTTATACTATGTTAATTATGGTTTGTATTTTTTTTTCCTGTTTTCACACTGAGCAATTTACATATCTATAAAAAGTATTCACAACAATTCATGCAAATATGATGCCTTACATGATTTATATTAACATCTTTTCCATGTATACACAAACCCACAATTAGAAACAGAGCTCAAGGTCACCATAAAGTTTATATATTCCCATTAAAATTTCTTCTATTTTTCATTTCTAGATCATTTCATAATATTTTCTCTTTCTTTAGGAAACTACCATGTATCATCTGCTACTAAGATAGGTGTGCTTCCAGACCAGGCTGAAAACTAACTGGACAACATGTATGGAGTAATGGTGATTAATACAAGTAGGGTTTGGGTTTTTTTTCCAGCTCCAACTCCACAAAAGGATTAATCTAGAGTTCAAATTGTCTTAAAGGGAAAATATTCCAGAAAGGAGAAAGTACATTACTTCTTTTTCTAAAATCATTTTATCTTGACCTGTCTTCTACCTAAGTTAGCACTTACAAAAATAACATTTCCATGGTAACTGTTCTTTTGCTTCATTTTTAGAGATGATGAGGAACCTCAGCTGCCACTGATATCAAACAAATCTGTGTATGCTTCACACCCCTGAAATTCATATTACATATATTTTCCAGCACAGGCTCTTTTTGTTTGTTTGTTTATTTGTTTCTTTGTTCTTTTTCTTTAAATTCAATGCATATCTATCACTGAAAAGTATCTGGGTGACATAATTAAAAATACACGTAGAATAAAAGCGTGCTCAACTCTCAGCGAGAGGACAAAGATAGTTAGATGCATATAAGCTTTGGAGAAGGCTGCTGGAGATCCGTTTACATCTTTCAAGACTAAATACCTGTAGAAATATGTCCCTACATTTTAGAAGAGAAATAGATCCTAAAATAAAAGATCAGCACAGCTATATGTTAGCTCACTATCATAAACACTTTTTAATATGATGTCCCAGTGTTTAACTATATAAAACATACGTGACCACACAAACTGAGACTAAATAGTGAAACCACCAGCTGCAACAGAAAGGAATTCCATTACAGCATTTCACTTACAATGTAACTCAGAACATCCCAAGAGGCTATTACCCTTGTTTATACTTATTCAAGATATTTTATTCTTGAAAAGTGGTTATGGAATATAGCAACAGTATCAACTTGCTTCTCATTGCACAACAGAATGCATTCCATAAACGGCAGATGAAATATGTATTCAAATGTGGATTAAAACTGTAGGTGAAGTGCATGGTGATTCCGGGAGATATTAAAGAAAACACAAATGCTCATAACCTCAGGGAATTAGCTTATCTCTTTGGTAGTTGGCAGAATATAGATTAATTTCTTTGAAAATCCATAGAAAAATGCAGAATAAGAACTTGATCTTATGTATTCAAATTCCTACAGAAGATTTAGGCAAGACTTCCATTATTTCCAGTTATCAAAAAAATGAACTGAAAGTCTTTTAGCAAATAACAGGCCAAATAAAGGTAATTTACTAAGTATTTTGTACTATTCAGTACCAAAATCACCCTTCTTTTCCTGTTTGGGGAAAAAAGAAAAAAAAAAAAAGGACTGATTATCAGTAAAAGACCAGAGCTGCTGCTGTTTACTCTATCATCTTCCAGATAACATTCCATACCAATCCCATAAATACTACAGAAGGACAGAGACCACATAAAAATGGAGACTTCTTTTAGAAAAACCATAGGGTAAGACTGTCATCACTGAATAGGTTTTCTTGAAGTTTTTATTTATTATTTTAGGGTGAAGGGGTTTGTGTTTGTTCAGAGTTTTTGGTGTGTTTTGGGTTTTTTCTTTTAATGAATACAGAGATATTGGAAAACAAAATGTCAATATCTAGAAAATGTCGTATGTCATTTCCATAGGCTAGCTCAGCTCTTTTCCTGAATAAAACAGATTAAAAATTAAATAAATTTTGCATTATCTTTGCCTCGGGTAGTTCAGCCTACCATCACGCATACATATTACATAGTATATATTACACATACATCTCCTCATTGATATACAGAGATACTTTCAACATGCTTATTTCCCTCTTCTTTTATGAATACCCTTGGCTACAAAAATATATTGGCAAACATTTTCAAGAAACTGAATAATCTAAATGAGTGAGAGAAACATTCAAGAAAGTTCCAATGGATATCTCCTTCTTTTTAAACTTCTTTTCCTAGAATACTTTTTTTTTTCTTTCTCTTTGTTTTCATTATTTTTCTAATGTACTCCAATGGTGATTGAATTTTGGATACCTAAACCAAGATGTTAAGAACTGTTACTTTGGTGTAATATTCATCATCCACCTGGGAGTCTCAACCAGTATTGAACAGGTCTAATTAAACTGCCTGTAGCATGCAGGGCACTAAGAGTTTCATTCTTCATTTACAGCTAAATTAGTTATAGAAGATATTCCTATATTCACAATAGTTTACCAAAAAAACCCCAAAGTTCTGATTTTAATTTTTTGAGGTAGTTTTCCCCAATGCTTTCAGAGGCATTTAGTCTAAAGTAAGTTGACATGCAAGTAGTTGCGTGAAATCACATTCCTCTTAGATCACTGTGAATGGTTTTTTCCCACCCCTCAAAACAACCTCTGAAAGAGATGTTTGACTTGCACAGCAGTGTAATGACATTTCTGGTATTTTCTGTGTTGTGGAAAGACTGATTCACCACAGGTGAGTCTTTAGACTGTGCAGTTTCTCTCCCTGCTGTTTCATCCTCCTTTTTTGTTCTCCCCCACCTTCTCTTTGCGTGAACCTGTGTGATTCATGCCCTCCCTCAGACCTCTGTGTCCTCTCCCACTTACTCCCCCACTCCTTTTGCCTTTCATTCCCATCCCAATCATCATCATCTGCTACTTGGGTCTCTATCCAGAAAGCACAGCTTTGACTGACACAAGATCAGACAGAGGTGGGCTGGAATCATAACAGACTGGGGAGAGTATCTAAATTATAATAAATGACAGATAGGACACAGTCAAATTTCATGTGTGGCTAATCTAGTTAGCAATTTTTTCATCCTGCTAGCCTTGGCATCTGAAGACTGCTGCCCACTCATCTCTGCTCATCTGATTTCTCCCTGACATCATTTTATAATGCAATACAGATTATACTTAACAAATAGGAAAAGGACACAAGTTAGCATTTGAGAGTTTTCAGCCTACTAATTCTATAGAACTGGGATGGAGAGAAATCAGGAAAATAAGCTGAGAAAACTAGAAGATAAGGGTTAGAGGCAGCAAACTGACATCATAGCTTTTGGGAGGCTAAAGGTAGAGATTTCTTTATCTGGGTTGTTGGCAACCAGATGGAGAGGATATTTTATTGTATTGGGCCATTAGCGAGCAGCATTTTATATCGGTAGGTATGACTATCGGCATTCTCTGCTAAAAACAAGTTTGGGCAGCAGTCAACTCAGGGCGCCTGATACCAGAAATCAGAGCAGTGACGCTGAACAATACAATACAGAATAGAGGCACGTATGCCTTTCAAAGTGCTCCTGGAAATCCTCTTTTTATTCTCTAGCTACTTGAAAGAGACCTTTAGAAAATGGACTGTAAATATTTGAAAAAGGCTGCGGAAGGCTAGTCTATGTACAGGAACTTCTGTCACTAGCCTTTTCCCCAGAGGAGCTGCTAAAATAATGCATTCTCCTCACCTGATAAGGAACAATCACAAAACTCTGAGATAATGGAAAATACAATGAGCAACTCATGATATAAGAGGACTCATACAGCAAAACAATGCCATTGTCAACTTTATAGAAACAAGAATATACATGTTCTGCTAGCGATGCTTTAAAAGTCTCTTTCAAACACACCATTCCCTAGGGGTGAGAATTACATTTGCCAAGTCTATTCTGAAAGTTGTTAGATGTAAATTATATTCCTCTGTACTCACTGCACTATTTGACTACAACGTTGAACAGCCTGGCTCTGCAACTTCCACCAATTATCACACTCACACCAAAGCACAGAACTGCAGCAATTTGATGAATCCCCATATGGTATTCAATGTAGTTAGTCTTACTAGAGGAAAACAAGGTTATTGTCTACCTTGCATTGTAAATATTTGCTATAACTGATCTGTGTCTGAGTGTTTCTTGATTTCATTAATAGAAACAGCTTGCCTTACCACTCTTTAGGTAGGAAAATGCTTAATAATTGTAATAAATCCCTCCATTTTCATCTCACAATAAGATAATAACAACATGAAATAGCAAATCAAAGCAGAGCTTCCCAAGAAAATACACTTCTGTAGATCGAATGTTGCGATGCTGCTTCTTTATACAGCTGTCCATACAAGCACAGTAAATCCTATAATGGAATGGACAAATTTAATTGCAGTTTAAAATGAGCGTGACGCATCTGCTACCATGGAAGTTTTCCTGTACCTACGGGTGATCCTTGTAACAATATCATCACAAAATACTGCTTGACAATTGCAAATCACAAAAGACATTCACCTCACAATTAAACTTTTTTATTTATGTTTATAGTAAGCTCTATTATATCCATAATATCCATGTAATATTCATGCAACAATAGGATACTTGTCACACCACACTCTGATATTAAAGAAAACAGTACTCAGGATGTGCTTGTCTTCAGTCCTACCCTCTGTAGCGAATACATGGACCTTCATAAGGACTGTTTTAATACCGAAGTGCAAAGCTATAAATGCTTTTAGTAAGTCTGCTACTTTTAGTAAGCAGATGTAGTCACAAGAAACAAGTGGATCAGGAAAGGGTCCATGTGAAAGAGGCAGTCACTAACAAAGGAACATCTTGCAATTTGATCATATCTGCCATTGACTATCACACTGCAGTCTGCTAGAGGCAGCACGGTACCCTAAACACTTGTTATTAATAGGTTATTACTTTAATATTGCAGACCTATCTGAAGAAGTGTCCTCACAATTTTCCTGTCCCTTTGTTGAAGGGGATAACAAAACCCATTTTCTGTAACAATTTGAAATATCTGTGTGCTAATGTCGAGAACAATTGGCTAAAATACCATTGACCTACACAGAATTAGTCATATTGTGCTAACAGGAACTCAAAGACTTGGGGGGGTGGGCCACGATGGGGGGGAAGGGGCGTGGACTTGAGGGACACACAAAGTCAGCTAACAGTGATATTTTCGTACCAGATTAATGAAACTAACTTCTAGCAAGCAGAAAAAGTGAAAACAAGAATTCTTACCTTTCTGTTGAGCCTCTCAGCAAACCTACTAGTTATTACCCAGATTTTTAATAATATGCTCTTGCATTGTAACTGAGACCTGCAAACTTACTCAAATAGGCCATGAGAAATCAGATTCTGAGTTTCTTTCTTAATTCCTGAGTTTTAACAATCTGTGTAAGAAAAGTGCTCACCTAGGTCCCATTACCAGATTATGTCCCTCACTTTCCAGCTTTTATTGAACATAACATCCAAATGCCTTCATAATACCAGGAAGAGCCTATTATTCTCATCCTGCTATGTCTACAGATCCAGCAGCAGTTAGGCACCTTGCTCTGGAGGGCTTACTGATATCTGCTGCTTTAGCTGGGCTGGGAAACTTTCTTGTGGTGAATCAAAATCTTGTGGCAATGAAAATCTTTTTGATTATCTACATACTCAGCTCTCTCTTTCCATAGCAGAAGTTCCACTAATACAGGAATATCAGTGGAAACTGTGAATGTTTCATATCCACATGACCATAACTACAAGGGAGGTGGCAACCCTCTCCCTTCCTCATTCTTACTAGTCACATCATTTAACCTCCTTTCTTCCATCTACTCTTTTGCATCGCTCTAATGTAACTGTTCAGCTTGGGAGAACTTTGATCATAGAGCTAGATGCTGTACAAAATTCTAATTATGCAAATCTCACTCATGTTGACACTGTGTTGAATTTTTCATTGCTCCATTGTTCTCCCTTTTGGAAGTCATTTATTCCGGAACAAATCAGGATAGTAATGTTTTAGCTCCACTTTGAAATGTGAAAAACAAGAACTGGGCCAATTGACTTAAGTATTGTAGCCATAGGTTTATTCACATGTATACAGCCTGGTTTTGCCTTTTATTTTTGTATTCACACCTACATCCATATCGTACAGCAGATCATATGTGCACTATAGTCTTACAACCGTCTGTCTTTTTTCTGTATTTCCTTTCTACTTCAATCTGAATCCTGTTTCCATCTGTTCCTATAGCTGTCAGCCTGCAGACATTCTAATTTTGTGATCACCTGTTCTCATGTAATCCTCATTTCTTTTAGCATTTCTTCTTCCTTTCTCAGAAAAATCTGTATGTTTCTGGCATCTGTTCTCCACCATTACCTTTTATGAACTCCCATGCAAAAACCCATTCAGAGGTGTTGTCAATGTCAACCTGCTCTGGCAAAATATTACACCTGGCATGTCTGACAGCCTGCAATGTGCTGACCTTCACTGTGTCAATGACCTTGAACAATATCTTTTTCACTTCATGTCTCTTACACATACTGACTTTAGCTTTTCTTAAGCAGCAAAACCACTAATACGATCCAGTAATGGTTACTGAACTGACCATTCCACCCATGAGACAGGAACTAATGCAGTCCTTAGTTAGTGAGAAATCCAGCTGAAAAACAGTAAAGGCTTGCCTCATGTAAGTAATGAAACCAAATCTCATCTGAAACAGATTAAATGTTTTTTCCCCAAGATCACAGCATGTGATCGTGTGTGACTGAATTCAGAAGGGACATGTGGACACTTCAAATCCCAATCCTGGTCCCAAGACACTGGACCAATTTTCAAAAACTTTATCTTTTGTTAGGAATCAAACTGAATTTTCACTCCTGAAAGGGAGAAATCTACTTCATTTATCATGAAAATAACTCGAAAGTGAGAGTTTTAACAACCCTCCAGAAAGGTATTTACATTGCACAAAATAAATAAAAAGGTCAATTAAATGTCCACAAAGCAGGTAACCTTAATCACTGCAGAAAAACAAGGTTGGGCAACCTACATTATACTGGAAGAATATTCCTAAAATACTGTTTCTCAAAGTTCTAAACATATTGAGGCACAAAGGCCTTCACGTTCTCCTCCATTTTCATAGACCTGGGATTAAATGGTGCATAAACTGTAAGCGCTTCATTTGCAACTGTTAGGCTAATGGACAGTGAACTGCGGAATATTTTTCTAACTGAAGGTCTAATTGACTCATAGTAAGTGATATTAAATGATCCCATGGTGCTTGAGCACTGTTGGGACATAAAGATTTTAACATCCATTTACCTGTACTCCCTGTAGCAGCTGTCCACACTGTTATCATCTTAAAATGACATCTTATTTATTTTAAGAAAAAAAACAAACAAACCACTGTTCAGTGACTGCCAGAATAAAATAATCATCATTTTTTTATAGTCTTTGTTAGTTTTGTTATAGAATGCTTCTTTTACCTTACATATTAATGCAACCAAAAGCAAGTGTGCTACTCTGGGGAAGATGGTAGATTGCCTTATATTATCAGAAAGATGTTTCCATTTTTGGAGTGCACAACTAGCTGCACTATGTTTTCCTGATTTTTTCTGTAAATCAATCTTTGTCATATGCTATCAATGACAGTTCCTTTCAGAAATTTGAACCAAAAGGGCTTTTAAAAAGTTATTATGTTAATATCAGTAAAGGCCAAATTCTACTCTTTTATTATATATTGTATATAGCTGTTACTATGAATTTTATCATTTATCATTTGAGATTGCTTTGCTGAAAACCCAGTCCCATATTTAAAGAGCACTACTGAGGTTTCTTCCTCTGACAATTACAGGTTGCAATTGCCTCACAGTAGGTATCATTCCTTCGTTTTTTTAACGAACCCGATTGCAGAGTTTGTGGTAGATTGCTAAAAAGTGAAACTAAAATTCAGGACCCTAATGCTTTGTCAGTATTAATACTTTGTCAATATTTGTCAGACCCTAATACTTAATTCTCAGTGGATGCACCAAAGAAAGCTAAATAGGTGAACTCTAGGATTGCTTACTCACTCTTCTGTATGTTTAGGTGTGTGCATGTCTGCGAGCAAAAGGGAAAGCGTTAATCAAATAAACCAACTTTTTTCCACTGGTCTTTCATTGTGGTTCCAGCCCAGTCTACAGAAACTTCGAGGAGATGGATTAGCTTGCTATTGCTATATGCAGGCTCCTATGGACTTGGAACACCACCTTCCTCCTGAATTTGCCAGGGGCTTGGTTTCACTTCTTATACTGATACGACCCAAACACAGAATCTGTTAACATGTGCTCGTGGGGATATAGAAAAATAATAATAAAAAGAATAGAGACCGTGCATTGAAGTCAATTAATCCTATTTATACTTAAAAGCAAGGTAGGTATGTCATACCTCCCCTAATACAGGAAGTTCAGCACATTTTGCCCAGCGCTTTCAGTTTAGCTCTTTTGACTCAGCTCTTTTAACTTTTAACCATAGATAAAAGAAAATCTATTTTATCCTGTAAACAAACCTTTATTTAACTCATCGAGTGTGTCTGAATGGTGTCATATTTACATATGCTTCCTGATCAGCAGGCATGTCATAAAGAAAATAGAAGGAGAATAGCTCTTGAATGAATGGTGGGAACAGAATAAAAATCCCAAACAAACAAAACCAAAACAACAACAGGAAAAAGACAAAACACACAAAAAACCCAAACACCCACCACCACATACACAAATGAAGGAAACTGAGAAACTTGAAAAGAATGGCTAAGAATACAGGGGAAGATGAAAATGCAGTACTCCCTGCACTCTCGGGCACGGCTGCATGTCTGTGTTCGCAAATAAATATTTCAAAATACCATCCTACATTTATGTATAAATATAACCTTTGCTGTCAGTAGCAGCAACGATATCTCATCAGTCAAAACCGTGGCATTCCAATCTTAAGCTATCATCAAAAAGACATATATGGATACCATTTGCCTACATGGAATACACCATAAACATAAGCAATGTACAATATTATTATTCTGGAACCAACTCACCATCCCAAGAACTCTAGTTTGCGTGCAAACAGATTTCATTCCTCTAAGGGAATATTCTTGTAGGTGTCTAACGTGATGGTTCATACTCGCGTTTGCTCCCCCTCTATAGAGTCTCTCCGCAATCAGCATCACGGCCGATCACCTTCTGACATGAATACAGTCACAATGTAACCCTGTTCAGAAGTTGTAAAACTGTGTAATCTCACTTCAGATTTAAGGGTCAAGCAATCCTTCCCATGTCAATAGGCTGAGTGGATCCTTGCTAATAACATGTCTCATTCATACCATTACGTAAAGACAGGTTTTTCATCTTTCCCCAAAATTAACAATTTTGTGGCCAAACAAGTTTTGAATATACCACACAAAAATTACAAGTTACTAATATTAGTATCTATATTTGCACATATGTTTACTTATATACACCCAAAAGACAAAAGCTCTGAGCTTTCTGATTGATATATTAGAAAAAAATACTGAGACATTCCTCTAACTCAAAAATCTTTGTTTGCATTGTACCGCAAACTTGCCTTTTGTGAGCTGAGCATAATGAATGGCTTTTTCCTATCTGTATAAATTAAATGTTCCATGTGAATTTCTTGGTTAACTATTTTGCTTAATAAATCAATAAATGAAGCAGGACAGCTCAAGTGGGTACAACTTTAGCACTTCTCTTGCCTTTGAAATGTATTTGTTCCAGATGCAATGTTTTTCCCCCTTCCTTCTTGTCCTCCCATTGTAGAACTCAATTTCAGGTTCCAAGGAAACAACCGAGCCTTGACAATAAGGTTTTATTAACCTTTATTGTTCTAAAGCCTACACCTGAGATTAAATTCCACTGCATTAACTGAAAAAGGTTAAAAGCAATATCTGCTTCTAATGAGTATCTGAAAGATACTCAGTTGTATTTTCCCTTAATACACTCAATACTGAATGAAAATACATACTTACAAGAAGTGGAAGTAGAGGACTTAAAACCAAATCCACAGTGCAGTAATTTTTTCATTTTTGCAGAAACGAGACCTTAATTTAAAGAGGAAATTTTCATCAAATAATTATCTCTTGCCGTCTCCTACCGACTATATTTATGTATTTATTTTCTACTAGTTTACATATCTAAAACTAAATAGCAGACTTGCACTTTATCATGGAGTAGAAGTACGACGTTTCCGCAGGGGTTTCTTTCTGCATTATCACTGAACCACACTGAACTTCCATGGAGAGCATAGCACAGACGTTTTAAAAGACAACAACTGAAGGGGTCAGTGCCTCAGAGAGGTAATGATCTGTATCTCATAAAACAGCTTGACCCGTTTCCTACTTACTTTCCTGAAAATTCTCCAGTGAACTCACTGATAAAGCCTACCTGACGGTTGAGGAAAGATGCTTCTTTTAAGACAGAATCACCACCTAGAACCCTCTTCTGAAAGTAAATTTCTGCCTCCATTTTTATAAAACACAGACAGAAGATGAGATCCAGGGATGCAGTATTAAGGAGGCCAGGAGGGTTAATGAAGCCAAGACAGTAGTTTAGGGTCCTCTTTCCAGAGAGGAAATCTTGAGTCATAGCCCCTTATTATTTCAACTGAATTGTTTTATGAAAAGTGACCATTTCAAAACAGAGGCATAATCACACGCTGTGATGGAGCTCAAACCTAATGGTCTATGTTTTGCCACACAATGGTAATTCAAACATCTCAAAAATGTCACTGGCTGTAGGTTGGGCATGCTTATCTTCCTATCACCGATAAGAGCTGGGCATTTTAATCTGCAAATTGTTGTTGCCCTGGAGCAGAATAGAGGCAATCTCTGCAGTCAGGGAAATGTACTGCTGTCTGCACACAGGATGCTATCTACCTGCCACACATGACAGGATACAAGAGGGGAAGGAGAGTCTTGTTTCCAATCAAGACATCATCAAAGTTCCCAGTGATGGCAGCAGTACCAACCTTCAGCTCAGCAAAGTATTCAAAAATAATAGTAATAATTCTTACCCAGTGATACAAGTACAACTTCATTACCCTGGTCCTGAAGTGCACACGGATGATAGTTTGATTTGAGAAATTCAGTCATCTTCATCACAGGCTACAATGTGTAACTTCAAGGGTTTGGTTCTCTTCCATTGAAAGGCTCAAAAACTATACATAAGTAAACATATTGCCATGGGTATTTCCCTGTACTGAGAATCCTAAATAAATAAATAAAGGTTCTTATACTCATTAATTTTGTTTCCTTTAAATATTGGATTCTATTTCACTCGTTTCCTTTTTTAAATATCAGACTTTACTTCATAGGCTCAGTGATACGGTATATAAAGGAGGTGTGAAAAATCTGCCTGCAGGAAGGAGCTTCCTGGTTGACATCCCTCTTGGCTTTTGCCACCTAGCTCTTGCCTGGGTTCACCATGTTTCTGTAGGACATACACTTTTTGAGGGAGAGGCTCTTTTTTACTATACTTTTCTTCTAGTTACTGAGATTCTGATAGCTGTTGACACCTACAGATACTTCTGAAAAATATTTACTACCCTGGCATAAATTCACAGTATTTCTTAGTCCCAGGAAATGAGTTTTACACTGTATGTTTCAAATACATCCTAGCTCTTTTTAACAACGACTAAATAAATAAATAAATAAATGTTGAGGGTGGAAAAACTTCCCAGCAACAGTTTACAAAGATTTACAGTAGAAATTAAGGAGCTCGAGTCCTTGACCTCCAGGTTAGTTGCTGTATTATTTATGCTGCTAAATTCCCAATGTTTATCACTATCTATATCAAAATGACATCACATTCCTTTTTCTGATACAAATTAGATTTAAGTCAAAGCTTTTAGCTTCAAACCATTCTGAAAAGTGTGAAGAGGTATTGATTCCCATAAGACAGGGCATCAGTTTTTCACCTCTTCCATACTGCTACTTAGAGAAATACCAACCAGAAGGAATTGCCTAAATGACTTTAAAATGTAGACTGTCTATCAAAATAAGTGATACAAGATCCTTTCGATTTAGGAAATAGATTTAAATCTCCTTGGCTCTTGACATTCTTGTTTTCAAAAGCCGTGACAAAACCCCAGTTAACCTCTCTAAGCAGCTATTTTATACCATTGGCTTTGCAGCCATCTGTTTCTAGTGTCAACAATACATCAGAGTTGAAATTCATCAACAATACATCAGAGCTGAAATTCAGACTCCATCCTGAACTGGGAACTGATGCTTTTGAATAAACACCTTCATCCAAAATATGTCCCACATCTCCAGAGCAATAAAAGCAGGGAAGAGAGGAGCAGTGAGCTCTGCAAATGGGCCATTCCTCCAGTTGTGATGATTCATGGCTTTGTCTTGAATACATTGCTCTCATCTGACATAGTCTTTGGACTGGCCTTGAATTTCAGTGGCTACAAAATATAAATCACCTCTACATGTTCTGTTTACAGTTTAGCAAACCACCATGGTTATATTAAGATCAGGAAGTACAGAAAAAATGCAGAGAAAAAAAAACAACACCGATGTCAGAAAGTTAATACATGGTCATGGAAAAAAATAATTATGCTGGTTTCTTGATAAAAGAAAGGGAGCTTCACAAACAAGAAGAAAAGATGTTTCCTTTCAGTAGTTACAGGGGCTGCAAGTGACACATTTACAGATCTCTGTATACACATTAGGCACTGTTTCAAACAGTGTAACAGAAATACTGCATAGTGTAGCACTGGAGAGGAGCATCACTGGAAATGTACGAGGGCAAAATGGCTGTTTCACTGAAGAAGTGAGATTTAAAAATACATTTTCATTCAAGCCCTAAGTGAAGACTGAAGTCTTCAGAATTCCTAAAACAATAAAACAAGCCTGTGTATACATGGAATTGTTAGCACCTAATAACACAGCTAAAGAACACAAATATACACTGTGAAATGTGGAAATAAAATAGAGCATATCAATGTTGTTGGAGCTTTCAGTAGTCATCCTAAACAGAAGTTTAACAAAATCAACTTCTTTTTTTTTCATTGGTGATGGAATATTGCACTGTCCAAGCTTCAGCAAATAGCTCTGCTGCAGGGCTTGAAGTGATAATCTCAAACTAAATTAAATCATTTTTTCACATGCTGTCTTTTAATAGTTTCCAGCAAGAGGAACACCAGAAAGTCAATTCATTACTGTATGTGTAGTTAACAAAAGCAATCAATGTAAATAATTCTGAAAAAATAAACAAATACAAATGAGAAATAATAGTTAATCTCCTTGAATCTGCCATAATTTAATTAATGAAAATGTCAATTAATAATAAAGCTGTCCTTCGACAAACTTGGAGACATAATTTTTACATCAACTTCTAAGTTGTTTTAATTGCACTAGAAATAATAACCCAACAACCTGCCAGTCATAAAACACCTGAAGTCCAGTGTTTTGGCCACCTTCCTCTTGTGTCAACACTGTTTTCCTACTGGCCCCTCACCATACCTGATTGACTACTCTCCTAAAAACAAACAAATCCCACTTGTGCACTTCAGTTAACTTTCCTTGCCATTACCACCATCCACAAAAAGTTCCAAGTGAAACCACATCCCTCTTCCACACTGATCTTTAAATCTCAGAAACTATACAATCCACATTTCAGCATTTTTTATTGTCTTAATAACTTCAGTGTTAATAAACAAAGTCTCAAGATATTAAACATAGGAAAAGTTGCTTTCTTCCTACTGTTTGCTCTACGTGATGCAATAACACCTTAAGCTGTTTCACACAGTTAATTCCTTCTTATTCTTGTTATGAGGAAGGATGAGGAGAAAGTAAAGCAGATTTCAAGTCTTGAATATAGAATGCATATTATCATCACAGCTTTCAGTGCCAACATGAGCCTTGGCTGCATTAGAACACACTAAGAATTCATCAACAACATGGACAGCTGAAGTAAAACAACAAACCAACCCAAGCAAAAAAAAAAAAAAAAAAAAACCCACAACAAAACAGATGCATGGAAGAGAGTATAATAGCATGAAAATTATCACCAAGGTTCTTCATCCTTCATATACTAATAAATGTTATTTGTTTCCTAAAGAGCTATTTGAATGTCCACTAAGTCCACAAATTAAACTAAAGTTTGGGTGTCCTAAGATCATCTAATCAAAAAGAAAACCATACACAAAGCAAGACACAAAACCTTGCTTAGGTTGCTTCTTTAGACAAATGATAAATCAAAGACATCCCATTGAAAGAGCATTATTGTTACAAAGTAAAAACAAAAATCAGGGAATACTAACTTCCAACTGCAAGATGAGTGCAGCAGCAAGAAGGTGTCAGAGGTGCTTTGTGATAGAGGGGGATGAAGGCATCAGTGTTTATTTTCCTCTCCCTTGCTAAACAACTTTGGAAGATATTTTCTCTGAGTAGTTAGCTATTTTATCCACATCTCCCCTCACCTGGAGATCTTTCTGTTCATGCCATCTGCCTATCACTGCCATCTTAGTTCTTGTCATAAATCCACAGATGTTTTTCTAATGAATTGGTAAATCCAGCAAACAATTAATAAGGCTCTCATAAAAAGTGTAACCTACTTTTCATTGTGGAACTGCTACAATAACAATCATCATCAGAACAATCCCCAGCATCTATACAGGCTGAGGAATCAAGCAATTGACTGTAGCCCTGAGGAGAAGCACTTGGGGGTACTGGAGGATGAAAAACTGGACATGAACTGGCAATATGCATTCACAGCCCAGTGCATCCTGGGCTGCACCAAAAGAAGCGTGGCCCTTTGCTCTGGTGAGACCTCACCTGGACTAGTGCGTCCAGCTCTGGAGCCCTCAGCACAAGAAGGACATGAGCCTGTTGAAGCAGGTCCACAAAGCTGAGCAGAGGGCTGGAACACCTCTCCTATGAGGACAGGCTAAGAGAGCTGGGGTTGTTCAAACTGGAAAAGGGAAGACTCTGAGGAGAGCAGCCTTATTGCAGTCTTGTAATACTTAAAGGGTGACTATAAGAATGGTAAGGACAGTCTTTTTAGCCAGGCCTGATGCAACAGGACAAGGGATAATGGTTTAAAACTAAACAAGTGTACATTTAGACTAGATATAAGGAAGAAATTTTTGATGACAAGCATGGTAACACACTGGAGCAGATTGCCCAGAAAGATGGTAGATGCTACATTCCTGGAAACATCCAGGGTCAGGCTGGACAGGGCTCTGAGCAATTTGATCTAGTTGAAGATGTCCCTGCTCACTGCAAGGAGGTTGGACTACATGAATTTTAAAGGTTCCCTCCAACCCAAATGATTCATGGGAAGTCTTCCCAAGCACTTAAGACATAGAAAATGTGATATTGGATTGCAGGTGCATATACAATACTGAAAACTATGTTAACATCCCTGTTGCCCACTCAGTGCTTATATTGCTTTCCTCAGTTACCTATGTCCTGTTTTAATTGTTATTTACAGCATTTACTCTTCCCTATAATTTGTCAGGAGATTTTTTTTATTCACTTTAGATCACAGAGACTTTTATGTCTTTAATAGTTAGCTGTCTGATCACATTTTTTCAAAGGAAGAAAATTTGACAGGCACCTTTGTCAGTGTTTGTTTCTGTGACTACAGGTAAGTTCCTGCTACATCAAGAGCAACTGTAGTATGAGAGCTGCAATACCGTTGCAAAGCTAAGTCTTTGCCTCAACATTTTCAGATGTATTATCCACGTTGCCTTTTAATATCTACTGTAACTCTTGCTGTAATCATGTATATATTCTGTGAACTCTAGTGCACTTATTTGCTGAAGTTAATCTAATTGCACAGAGAAAGACTTTATAATGAGCCCAGTGTTGGGCAGTGATGCATAGATCCCTTGCACTGAATTTTCTGGAAGTTGATGATGAGGGCCTTCAGTCAGGTCACATTTGCTGTATGCATCAGTCTAAAGCCATGTAATAAAGACCGTTCTTGTCCTCTTGGAATTTTTTGTTATTCATACTAAAATAAACATCAGAAGCTAAACCCGAGTCCTCTTGCATGTGCATAAGAGTATACAACAGAAAAAGATACAGGAAACACTGTAAAATCCATTTTACAGACTAAGGAGGAAGTACAAAGCTTTCAGTTGCTTCACCTCAAGTCAAAGGAGAAATACATGGCAATACTAGTGACTGAAAATACCTCAGAAGCCTCCAGAAGCCAGAATGTTATCATCCCTGCTAGAATGTATGAACCATCTTTGGTACCATAATCAAGTCTCTATCAAGGATATACACAGTTTTGCAAAATGCCAACCATGAAGGAAAAGGAAAAAAGCACTTACATTGTTGTAGCAAGGTTCATTATTCCCTCTTTTGACAGGACTGGAGAGAGCAGGTTTTTTCAGTCCCACGGTACTGCAACTGCTTCTGCAACACAAATATATTCCACTTACTTTCTGATTTTTTCACTGTAGAGAGAGGAAAATACAGCTTTTCTGGATTATGAAGTCCATGACTTCGTTTTACTTTCTGCATGAATTCAGAGCCTATGTCTTTGCAGGCACAATTTTTCAGTCTTTGAAGCACTGAAAACAACTTTCATGAAGCCCATGAGAGGAGCTGTAATATTTCCTAGCTATAACCTTGTCCTGAGTGTTGAATGTACTCAGCCTTGTGCTAAACGTGAGAAGTTCGTTCAATGTTACAGACTACTGACACTGCAAATACCACCTAAATTTTCCTCTTGATAACACACTAATGGCCTGGACATAAAATAAATAACATTCGGAAATGGAGCCTCTGTTCACCTTTATATATCCTTTAATGTGTCCACTGCAGGTAAGCTAGGAAGAAAGCAATGCTCTCCTGAGTTCTACTTGATCTTTCCTACTCACCGTTTAACTTTCACAAAAAAACCCAAACAAACAAACTTGTAAAACACAAAAAGGTGCAAAGTTAACTTGACCAAGCATTTAAATATCCTTTTATCTGCTTTTGTTAAGCAAAAGGTGATTTAAAAGGGATCCTACTAGGAGGTGAAAAAGGATTCTGATATCACCATAGTACAGTTGTTTGAACACACAGGTAGGATTCAATTTTGAAGCTTTTATAAAATATCACCACAAAACAGACACAGTAAAGATATAACAGAACAGACAGCAAAGGTCCTTTCCAGTGGAAAATACAATGTTAATTAATTCATATAAGCCACAGCAAGCAGCAGAATTCATCTTTTCAACAGTTTATTATGTAAACATAATGCAAGACTTGAAGTGCCCTAACGTGCTGTAAAATATAAATTGAAATAAAGACTAAATTGGGAAGCATGTTACATAAGAGTCAGCATAATCGCTCAGTATAGGAGCCATACACATTCATCTATTGTCAAGGATACATGAAACCACATATATCCTTGATTTTGCAACATAGTTCTATTCTATTAGGGGCAGAAAGATGAACTGTGCCAACAGACAGACAAGCATGGGCAAGTACATGACAAAACTATGACACAGTGAAAATTTCCACATTCATCTTTTAAGATCTGAATCAACATTTTCAACACCAATGTTCCCATGTGCCCACAGCTGAAAACTAACCAAAAGCTTTCAAAACACCTACTGTAAGTATTTGTTTTTAACTATTTAGTATGAGAGTGCTTCCATGTCCGCGTTTGACAAATGGCCTGGATACCAACACAAAGATAGGAATGCAAGTGCAACAGCAGGAGTGATTTAAATTACACAAAGCTAATTGAGAGGAAGTTTGCCCCAACTTGTTCTTGTTAAAGCAAAAGAGAACCATCATCTGCATTAAATAACAATTAAGAAATTACAGAGACTTCTGAAACAAAGTGGTTAGCCTGAAAAGGATTACAGAAGCATGAACAGAGAGGGGAGATCTCGCAGTTGATGAAGTTAGTCAAAACCTGGTTTGATGCTGCCATAAATTGTCCACAAGCAGCACATCCTCTATCAGGGCCTGACAAAGCATCTTCAGCATCAGACACAATGAGCAGACACACACCACTTAGGAGAGCGAGACCTTGGGGTGCATCAAGTAGGGACCCACCCCTGGAGTGTGTACATCACTCAGGGAGAGTGACGAGGTTGGGAGGTCATCTGAGCCCAACACTGGGGGTTGGGTGTATTAAAACTTCTGGGTTTGCTTACATAGGGGCGTTTAGGAATTTGTGGGTATTTATCAACATTTTGTAAATGTCTAGTACTGTGGCTTATCTGATATGGAATCTGAATGTATAGTTCACTGATTGTCTGTTAATTACATGTTGTTAAGTATTCAGTAAATTGTTTTGATCCTGATTTGTTTTAAACGATGTGATCTGAGCAATACTTCTCTGCCAAGCTTACTGTGACATCTCTCAGCACTTTACTTTTCTTTCTCCCTAACATTTCAGTTGGACGGTTTATATAAATGAACTCCTAACTGTGAAAAAAAACCAAACCAAACCAAACCAAAAAAAACCAAACAAACCAACCAAACAAAAAACAAACAAACAAACAAATCTAACTGAAACAAAAAATCGGCTGGGAAATTTTCAGCTGATGGTAGTGGCTTTTGGTTTTTTTTGTGCACGATCCATCACACTTCATAGAGGTAGAAACCCGAAAACCAGCAGTCCCTAAATTGTCTGTTGCAGACAATCACATAACTAGCCACACTTTTTACAATATCATAAAAATTATTTAGGTATTGCTCAAAACACTTCCAGGGAAAGTTAAATATCATTAGTAACGCCACTTGTAGTAAGCAATTCGGGGAAGTGAAGAATAATCCAGATTCATGCAAAGGGGGGCCCAGTTCTGGAGGCAAGTTATTTAGTCTTTTGGAGAAAAAAAAAAAAAAAATCTATCCCTGTTTAATTTTAGGGACTTCAGTGAAGTAATTTAACTTTATTTCAGTTTCTCCACCACTAAGAAAGACGCAGTAATACTTGATTACCTACAGCACAAAAGTCATTACTCTTTAGCTCTCGTCTTTAATCCACAACTGCCAATCAGTTTGCTGGTTCCCACGTTCGGTGACTGGCTTGATTAATTATTTCACAGCACTTGCTAAAACTAGTCAGGTGAGAAGAGTGATGGGAATAATTTGTTAAGTCCTAGCTTTTGAAAATATTCAGGCCTCTGATTCACAACCACAGATCATGACAAAACTGCTTGTTGTTGATCTAACCAAACAGCTCGGTGCATTCTCATTCTGCGACAGAGAGTGAGCAGTGGGCTAGGAGCTGCTACATCCATCCTGTTATGCGACTCACTCTTGCCTGATAATTCCAAATATTTCTAGAACTTATTCTTTTTAACTAGCAATATTTAAATGAAACATTACATGAGGGGAGGAAAAAAAAAAAAGCAGCAATAAAAAAATGACTAAAAGTATGAAATTTAAAAAGTCAGCCACAATTTGCATTTTGCCAGTGTAAAGTTCTACCAAGACATTTTTCTCTCCAACGGTTCTCCACAACATTCCATAACTTATTTTATGAGTATAATGCATATAACAAAAAACAAAAAATATGATTTATTTCTAGTTTTCTTCAGATTTATTCATCACTCCCCAAAATTTGTCTTATGCAAACCTTTGTTTTTATAGACAACATATTTAAGATTTCCAGAGACAGGTAATTATTTTAGTTGCAGTTACATGCTACATTTAACAGAAGCTAATAAAACAATGTATTTTCAAAGGTGAAAATTATTTCGTATATGCCGAGTTGTCAGTTACAAGTGGTTCTCATACTGCATCTTTTCACACTTTTCTCACAAAATTAAAATGTTATTTACTATTAGAATTCTCCTACACATTGAAGCCTACTTCAGAATACTACAATTACAATATAAAATATCATTTTGATTTGATTACCGACCCCTAGAAGACACAACAGGCTTAATTATGACAGAGTTGGTAAACCTAGTGTGTTCTTAATGAATTGTATCTCACGCTGCTGAAACTTTCAACCAGCAGAGATGAAGATCAAAAGAGATCACATGGTTATCATTCATGCCTACGTCCTTTAAGCAAAGCAGAGAGAGGGGCCTGGAAACCTAAATACAGTATGTGCTAATTAGTCAGTATCACAGCTATTAGTAGGGTCAGGTTTATTTTGATACCATTCTAACAGAAGAGCTTCCAGAAGGCAGTGTTTCCAAGAAGACTATAACATTAATAGAACAGGTATTATGAAACTAAAGTAGTTTAGAAGTAAACAACAGGGATAAAACCAGTAAAGTGTAGAACAGATGCAGTTAATAGCACTGCAAGTATTTATTTTCCTATCTCTGCAATGCAGTGAGTCTCAGAAGAAAAAAACCTGATTGCCTTGGTTTGAGAGCTGTATAGACAGCATATCAACAGGCTTAAATAATATGCAATGCTCATAGTCAAACTCACCCAAGCAAATTTTGAAAACAATGGCTAGAATTTTCTTTATGCTAGCTCTAGCACATCCCAACACAATACTTTTCAACCAAAGAGCAAGTTCCAAACTCTGTGAGTTGCTACTTCTGGGTTGGACCAAGGCTGCAGTAGAGAGCGAACAATGTTTTCAAGAACTGAATTTTACTTTGTTCAGTGCTGGAAACAAAACAGGGAGTTCTAAATTACTGATATTTCTTTTTTTTTTTTTTTTTTTTTTTTTTTTGACAGAAGAAGTGACAGAAACTCTGTTGAGGTTTGCAGCACCATTTTACAGATCCTACTGGTGTGACTACTTAGCATTCAGGCAAAATGTAACTTAAAATCTAAAATATCTACTATCTAAAAGCAGACGCTGTGAGGTTGGAACAGCACCAGTCCTCATTCTAATCCGTTCTACGTATTGTGGCTTGTGTTGTAGCTCAGAAGTATCAGGTACTGGTGCTGCTTGCCATTCAAAGCAAAAAGTGAACTATATAAAAAAGTGCATCTGAACACTCAACCTTTTCCAAAAGCAGTATCTTTGCAGAACAAAATTAAGACTCAGGTGAAAAAAATGTGCTATATTAAAATATCATAAAGTAATGTAAAAATAAGTTGAAAATGAAATGAAAAGAACTCTTTCATTGGAACGATTACAATTAGCCTTGCAAAGCAGAGTAAACTGTGGTGGAAAACTGGAAGGAAATTATCAAAAGGAAGGAAATTAATCTCTCATCACATTGGCTTCCTAAAGATATTATCAAAGCTGCTCAATAAATTGAGATTTTTGGAATAGTACGTAAATAATACAGGAAGAGGTAAGGCTATTTGCAATTCAGCATCTAGCATTTTAGCAAAGTGTGTTTCAGAGAAGAAACAACAGATGCTACCCTGTTCACGCCGTATTATCAAATACCATTATTGGTATCATTGGCAGATGAAAAGAAAGAAAAACTCAAACCTTTCTTCCTGTTATAGATGTAATAATTATGTCAATGAACAACATTATGGTACTGAGCAGCACCCTAAACAGTACACAGATTGCCACCTAATAGTAGCATCACAGTTACTATAATGTATATTTTTAGACATACATTTACTTAGTATCCTAGTGTTCCCTTCTCCAAATTCCAGCTAAATAGGATTTTACAAGGTTACTGAAGGTAGTGGAATGTTTCTACAGATCACAAAGAACAGCTCTAAGTACATGAGAGATACTGCTAGCGACTCAAAGTGGTATTCATCCCATGACATTGCATTTCATAGATGATCTATGACTGTAGGGATCCTTTGCCCCTACTTACAGCTCATTCCAACTTTCCTCCTTTCTTCCTCCTCTGCAAATGAAGCACCGTGGAGTGCTGCTTCATCATCCTGACACTTTGCACCAGCTCACTGCATTGTCAGCCATAGCTACCCAAATTTGAAATATGTTTCTGCTGCCTTGGGGCTCTATCAATACACACCAAGGTAAAAGGAAAGGGAGGAATAAGATTTTGTCACACATAGGTAATATATTGGTTCTTTGAACATAAATTCCATTTGTAAAAAACATGTATTCACTTTCACACTTTTCCAAAGGATTACCAAAACAATTACCTAACACCACAGACTTTTTTTAAAGCCCACTCTCCTCCTGACCGGAAGATCATTATGGTTTATAAATAAAAATCACAGTACCTTGAGAATTTCCACTGTGCATCAGTCTCATTGCAGCAACAAATATTCAGTCAGAAATTATTTTAATGGCTTTTCTCCTCCACATAAACATTTCATTCTCACAAAATTTGCTCCCATTATAAATTTCATCTGATTTAAAAAAAATAATCTGGTTTTGTTTGAGACAATAAACAATTGTTAATAGCTGCTAATCATCATGTTTTCAGTAGCAGCAAAGGCCAAGCACAGACCTAGTTTGGGTGCCTACAGGTCAATGTGGCTGTTAATAGCATTGTTACAGGCTACTGGGTACTGCCTCCTAACACATTTTTATTCAAGAAAGTCATAGCTTCTTTACATCAGTTTAGGCCTTGCTTCTGACATCTATAATGTGATATATGTTTTTCAGTGGTAAAGGTATTGTTAAGAGAAGTGTTTTGTTTTGGATTAACTATGAATGATATATAGGAAAAAAACCAAAACCCCACCAACCAAAAAACACCACCAAAACAAAACCCCCAAAACTTCACAGTTCTTAAAATACCACTATGATTAAGCAATATTTTTTTTTTTTTTTTTTCCTTTGTTATGGAAGCACCTGTCCTTTGAGAAGTGAGTAGAAGTTATTTCCCCACAAGTAAGCATACATTGCCAATCTAGAATAGACTTGTGACTAGCTAGTTACCTAAAAAATTACAAACTTTGAGCTGAAGAACAGCCCTTCTTAAATGGTGTGACAAATTAGAATCAAAGTCCTTTCTTTTGCATATTGTGCCAAACACAGAGAAAAACACCGTTTTCCTTTATGTCGCATTCTCATACTTAATGCTAAATTAGCCCATCAGTGTATCTTCTCCTCCTTCTCTGCAAAGAAATCTTATTCCTTAAAAGGAAATACATATACTTTTATAAATATACTTTTATTTCTGTACCCTGTTTATTTTTTCACTTCAATGCATGTATTTTTTTCTTCTCCATTTGGATAAAAAAAAGCTTCTGAAGGATCACAGTTCATTAGAGGGAACAGTTAACTTTGGAATACTCATGTATCCATGTTCACACTTGAGGATACCCTGATGGTACAAAACTTATTATGAAACTCCAGTCTTTCTGAAATAAATAGTGAAATCACAATTGCCTCTTTCCCAGAAAGTTTCACCTTCTGTCACCTATTAGGCCTGATTGTTCTGCTGCTGCTCCTCATTCAAGTCTGACCCTGTCTGCTGGAGTTGCAGGATCACAGCATCCCTGTTGGAACTCCATGTTCTCACATGTAGGTCTGGACCTTCTTTTGCCTTGAGCAGGCTTAAAAGTTGTCAAATAAGAAGCAACCTCCCATCTTTCTTCCCAGATTTCTTAGAAGACCTTTGACTCAAATGTGAACAAAGAAACACTATTCATGGCATATTCTAACATGTGAGTCCAGAGGAAACTGTGCATTTTGATAAGATAGTACAATAAATTGTCAGATTCGTATGTTGTAAAAAGAAATACTTCCATCTGCTCATAATCCAACCCAAGACAGACATAACCCATTCTAAAATGCATAGACAGAGATTTGAAGCAAAATGTAGATAGAACAAGAAAGAGCAGATATCTTTCTAAGGAGTTGCTTAAGCATGATGGGCAGTTAAAAACATGTTATACAGTTATTTCAATAAAGCAGTGTAAATAATGCAGTTATTTTAATAAAATATTCAAATGAGTCATATTCAGGCATGCCTCAGACTGCTTTTACTAAACATGATCTTCAATAGTAAAAAAAAAAAAAAAAAAGTGGGGATGTTCTTGAATTCACTTATCTTTGGATCTGCATAAAGATGACTATATTATCTCCTGCTTTGTTGTCTGTTGTTATTTAAAATATGTTTAAATTGTTTTCTGAAGGACAAAGAAACTGCCAACAAAAGTTATTATAGTTGTGAAATACTTAATTCTCAAGCAATTAACTGCAGCAGTGTTACTGCAAATATTTTCTTCACTGTTTTGTGGTATCTAAGAAAGATTATACATATTAGGAAGCAACTGGAAAAAGAGATAGATTGAAATTTTGAAATTAAAAGGTGAATATATTTGAAAAATTCAGCACTAGAGGGGGAAATAAAAATGGATAAAACCTAATTAAAAGCTGGTTTTAATCAATTATCTGCTCATTTTCTCACCTTTCTGAACAGCTACAGTAACCATCTCTTCAAATGTTAACACATTTTGCATGGTTTGCAGCTTTTCAGAACAGTCATGTAGTATATCCTTGAAGTTTTACCGAACGATCTTTATTTGTTAAGTACAAAATCAACAAACTCCTTGGAAGTGCCTGAAATGTCACTACCAAGCCCACTTGCCCATTGCTCGTATAAGCTAAATCTTACATTAGTGAAAAAAGCCACTTCCACCAAAGACAGGAAAGAGTTCTTTTTCCTGTGTTCTCTCCAATGAAAAGCAACAGCCTGCAATCCCAAGTGAATGAGGAGACAACAGAGACCCTGTTGCAAACAACCCATCTTCACATTTAATGATAGCTCTATTGCTAATGAATGAGAAAGTAGACAAGATGAAGGCTGCAGGAACAATGGTGGAACCATAGTACCTACTGGTAGATTTTCTGAGAGGCAAATGTTGGTTTTCCTTTTTCCTGTACTTAAAAAACTCTGAGACTACGGAGTTTTAGCCCACTAACCGAGATGATGCGTCAATTTGCATCTCTTGGCACATTCTTCCGAGATTAAATTTAGGCTGAACTTAGTCTAAATGTGGGTAACCAATGAGGTTAGTAGTTCATTTATGGCACTGGAGACAGATTTTACAGGTCTACTGCTGTCTTCTCCTGTTTAGCCTTCCTTACCTTTCTTCAGCCTTCATAGTGGCATTGTTTTTGAAGTTGCTAGAATTCTTTTCCCACTGACCCAGTTAATGTGCATTATTTCACAATTTAAATTAATTCATTAAAAGATATAAGGGAAGTTTCTGTTTGTGTTCATTAAGCTACTAATATCCTGTGCGATCAATGTATTACTTGTCATTGACTGGGATCTTGACTTTCTCTGCCTACTCTCTGTAGGAGCTGAAATAACAGTGAATTGTGCTTTGTTTTCCTCTCTAATTAGATTGTAATTTATATTTAATTATTTGTTTAGGGTTTTTTTTCCCCCCAAAGGTATAAAAAAAAAATTCCTGCTATGGTTATTGTTATTCATATCATGGTAATGTTTTCTGTTGGCTACAGAGATATTTTTAAGTGTCACAGCAACATCCTTCACCAGTTCTCAGTCCGCTGGGTTGCCTTCATGCTATGCATATAGTTTACACTAAAATTGGCCGCTTTTTTTTTTTTTTTTAAGATTTTTTAAGTATGAAAGCTTCAGTTGGCAATACTTAGTGTATTTATTTTATCTATAACTTCTCTGACTTTCTATTTATCCAAGGAATGTCACTGTAGCTAAGAAACCAAGATCAGGTTTTAAATAATAGTTCATCACCAAATAACTTCATTTAAGCTCACAGATAAAGCATCCAGATTCCAAAATCAATGGCTATCATTAATAATTACTATAAATATTCCAAGAAATGTAGAGATACAATAAGCTCTACACTCATGTTTTAGGATCTGTTGAAAACTCCCTTTGAGGAAGGGGAAGCAATATGTTGCATACTGCTTTTGCTCTTTGAAATTGCCTCTTGCAGACGGTGCCCAATTGTCACTAGCACCTCAAGGCCTGAGGCAGTACCTGAAATAGCTACACAGCACAACCAGTCCTCTTAGAAACTAACGTGGAGAATATGATATTTTATATGTCCATTCTACCCCCTTACAAATCTCTTTTCTGATGCCAAATGTCATCATCTCATCCAGCATTCCATTTCCTCGCATACCCTGTAGTTGAGACCTTTCAGTTCAGCTCTGGAGGAAGTCCAAGTAACGTGACTAAATTGCACATATACAACAGTCAGGGACAAGAACAACTGTCATTCAACAACATTACTGGGGTGATTCTACTCAAAGACAGCAATCATTTCCCTGATATAACTCTTCCCTAAGAGGAATTAATGCTTCAGTGGGTGATTAAATTCTTTTGTTACTTTCTTCTAAAAAATACATCCTCTACTCAGCACAAAGTATTACACAAACTAAGAACATAACAGCTCGTTCACCCAAAACTCACTGTTTTCCCAAGCACTAATAGATAAACGAAAGGCTATGCATAGCAGCAGAACCTAACAGTTCCTCTCATCATAGCCCTGCGGAACAGAGTTTCAAAAGATGTGCACAGAGGTGTAAAAACCAAAACACAACAAAACCAGCAACAATAGAAAGAATAAATCTGGGTTACATGTCATACCGTGGCTTAAAAACCAGGCAAGCTACAGCACTGCAGCAGTACAGGATATTTGTTATGTTTTTAATAAGGTTTTTAAATAAAGCTTGTATCCTGGATCAGGAAGAATGAGAATAAAGCTGGCCATCCATTGTTATTCTAATTAAGCATTCTATGGAATTAGCATTGAAATTATATTGCATCCTCATATTATGGAACAATTAAGTGGTATATTTCATGAGCACTATCAAAAAACCTCACTTTGATGGGAAAGCCATCAGAAAGAAAATTCTACTCTCATTGGGTACATTTTACTGCTTACTGCTAAAAATAAAAGATGGGTTTGGCTAAGAAAAATCTTTAAGAGTTGTTTATACTCTGCATAAATGGCAAACTTGTAACATTTCTAAAACAAAAATGATCACAAAACTGCTAGATTTCTATAGGCAAAAAAAAGCATTTGATTTGATAGTTATACACAGCTCTGAATCTGTCATGTTAAAACATACTGACTCCTACTTTTAAAATCAGTATCTATGCAGAAGTGGACATGTTTTAGAATAGAAAAAAAATGAAACTTTTATTGCTTACAAGTTTCACTGATCTGATGAGAATATCAGAAAAAAGAAGTTTGGTATTGGAATTTGTTGAATAATAGCAAAGTCCATTTATAAATTTTGCATAAGGAAAAACTCTGTCACCACATTCAATCCCTTCTGACCCTTGTGAACTCTGTCTTTTTGATTCTGGCTGGAAAACGAATAGCAATGTGGTAAAATCTTTTTGGCCTCAGCAGGCTTCAAGAATACATCTGAAGTCAAACAGGTGACATGGGTTTGACAGAGACGGGGATTTGTTCATTGTTTAAACTTGCAGCACATGAATTTACAGATATCACTCCAGAACTTGCTCACGGTCTCTTCATTATACATGTTCCTTTGGTGATTTGGCTGCTGTATATTTCACTAATGTATGCAGTGACATAATTCATCTGCAAATGAGATGCCCTTTTCAATTACATTTCTGGGGGGAAAAAAAAAAAAACCAAACATTTTCTAGCCAACGTTTTGACAGCACTTGGGGAAGAGTGGGAATAGAAAGAATAAATTCTTGAAAAAAATTAAAGAAGCTTTTTGTGGAGGCTTTTGGTTTATTTTTTCCTGATGGTTCATGTAATTTTGGCTTGCTCAGTTAATAATTTTTCACCATATTATGCTTCTTCAGTAACAATTACTTGAGTGTTTTTTTAATTAACTGCCACATTGCTTATAGCTATATAAGCAAAATTTACCGTGATAAATACTAGTAGAGTGGATTTGCATTCCCTCACCTGTCTCAGATAGAAAATTCAGAACCCCTTCCAGAGAAAGGGTTTTTAAAAGGCAGAAAGGCAGACTGAAAAGTAAAGAATTAAATGGGTTTCTTTATGGCTTAACTAGAATATTGGATGATATACGACAGGTCAATTTTGGTTAATTTTGCAGCACAAAACCACGAACCATGAGAGATTTCAAAGTAACCCTCTGTAACATATCCACAAATGCACAGAATTCATGATGGACACCCCTCTCAAGTTCATAATGGTCAGATGGCAAGAAAAAATGCAAGTGCACAGCTCCAGTGAGAGAGAAGCATTAGGGCTGCCAATTCCGTTTTTTCCTGGGGCAAGGATCACTCCTGGGATGGTGCCACAACACCCTTCTGCTCTGATAGAGTGGTGGAGTAGTTGAGAGCAGCCATGGGTTGCTTTTGCTATTGTATTTATACCACAACTTGCACAGATTTTTGTCTTTTACAGAAAGAGTTAGTCTGGCTACCGCAATTTCACAGTAAGATCTTTTCACTGCCAGAAGCTGCCCTCAGGAAAATAGAGTTTTTTCCTAAAACTGGGACCAGGAAGCAGATTATGGTGTACAGCCTGGGTTCAGGCTGGAAGACAACAGCCATGATGTACTTGAATGTTTTCAGAAACAAAACCTTTTAATAGCTTGGTTCTGCTAAAGGACTGACTCAAAGGTATTCCACTGTAATTTGTGCTTGGTAAGAAATAATTTTGTCACCACCTTTCCAAGTGTCTGAACAGCTAAGTGGATGGGAATTAATTTTGCAACATGGGTTATTACAATGGAGGCTGGCATTCTTAAGGCAAGTGTCAGAGGACCCGTAAAGGGAAGCAGGCCAGCTGCACTTTCATAATAATCAAATAATATAAAACCAATTCTTGTTTTTTCAGATACTGCAAAATATAACATACAATACTTCTTTTTGCTTTTAGCTTCAATGTGGACGGTTTATGTTTACAATGGCACTTTTCTGGGGAAGTGACAATTACAACTGACACGATATCTAGAATGCACTTTATCATTATTGTGTGCTATAACAGTAAAAAAAATAATCAAAAAACAATCAAATCAAAGAAACCAATATTATCTAAACAAGTGTTATCCTATAGATTAACCAATAGTTTATTATCTGCAGTTCCTCAATCCAAACATAGTTTTTCCCTGCATATGCAAGCTTTCTTCTTAGCATCTACAGTCAAGACTCCACATTTCAGTATTAAAATAACACAAGTAACAGCAGTGCTGTTCATACCACTGACAGGAATAATCACCTAAGCTAACAGCTGCTATCCTTAATCTGTTGACACATTTTGTAAAAGGGCTTGCTTGAAATTCAGTTTGGCTGATTTGAAAACAGGATTCTGAGAGGAAACCATTTTCAATGGTCTGCCAGAGTAATTGGTAAAATATTAATAAACATAGAGTTATAAACTTCTTTCCTTCCTGTGAAGCTTTATTAATGTAGATTTAGCTGGAGGGAATACAGGAAGGTATTTCCCTGAAAGTATAAAGTAGGTCCATACATGTCACTCATTCCATATTTAATGACATATGTTATTGTATGAGAAGTGTTCTTTCTACTAGCTAGGAGCATTTTCATGCTAAGTCCAAATGTAATGCAGCAAAGCAAAAAGCCAAATCAAAAATCACTTTATGCAGATTAAGAAGCCATATTCTGGAAACAGAAAGAGTGCGGGTCAACAAAAATCAGCCTTAAAGTCATAACAAGTCAGGTTTGTTCTGTATTACATCCTTACTGAAGGATCTGATCTATGACATTTTCAGAATGACATCTGAAAAAGACATCAGGAATGTGAGGCACAGGGAAGCGGTGGAAAGGTTACAAACTAACTGCACATATAAATATGATTTCTTACCCTTTAGCAGATTGATAAGCAGACATCTTCCAGTCAGTATTTCAGCAAGGGGCATGGTGAATCACTTTTGCCCTCTTGGGCCTTAAGTTAAAGCACCTGACTCAGTAATGTCATCAAATAAAACAAGTTCAGCATATTTTTTACACATCCAAGGGAAAGTCATTCATAACTCAGGAAATTAAAGTTCTGTGGCATTTCATGAAGAGTGAAATGGATTACAACACAGGCTAGGACAGACAAAGTGGGAAATACACTTGTTGACAAACAAAGTTCAGTGATTTAAAAAAAAAAAAAAAATCAGCATGCTGTCATGCAAACACAAGGTAGTATTTCTGAAGCCTGTTTTAGAAAACATTTTGGATCTTCTAATACCTTGGATTCTTTGTTGTACAGTTTCCAAAACCTCAAAGCCAAGTTATGAGAATGGATAAAAAGTTCCTGACATGAAGAAGTAGTAGGAGCAAAATATGGACTCTAATGTAACAGAAAAAAGAAAAAGAAAGTAGATTTTTCCATGGTTATATAAAGACTGTGCTATCAGCTTTCCTTACTGCAGCTTTTTTCGTTCTCTGAAATCCAATTTCTACATCAATGAATTAAGTCACAAACAGGACTTTTTTTGAAACCAATGTATCATTTATCTGGTTTGAAACAAATTGATCATTTTACTGGGTGCCTACTCTACTAATTCTTCATGGGTTAGTTATACTAGAATTATAAACAAAACAAAAAGGAAAAGGATGGACAGATTATAGAACATAGAAACAGAACGCAATAGCGTTTCAAGTTTTGTGATATGGGCCAAACATACAGCAAATTTTGAATGGCATTACTTTGAGCACAAGTATCTGAAAGTAGATTTATCATTTATCCCACAATAAGAGACAATGGGGAAAAAAAAAAAAGAAATAGTGACAGTGTAATAATCTCCCCATGAAACATTAAAAATGTGAATTCTGTACTACTTTTGAGAGATGATAATTCTTTTCTACAGTCTTGCTCATGGTCATTTTGCCTATGACAATCCACCTGCTGCTGATAGTGTCTGGAAGCAGGAAGCCATCCAAGACTTCACAGACATCTCTCAGCCTTTCTCCAATTATCTAGTCTGATAATACGGACAGAACCCGTTTGTAGGAGCAGGCATAATTAAGTTCTGTTTCCTTCATTGGGTTTCTTGAAAGGCTAAAATGAATTTTAGAATTTGTTTGACTCCTGAGTGTTGAGTCAGGGCTTTGTAAATCTACTAAACTCAGAGTATTATCGCTGGCATTGAGCTGAAGACCAACAAATTCTTAGCTAATCCAGTAACACATCTATCAACCAGCTCTCACCACACAGATCCAGCCAGCAAACAATCAAGCATTTCCCTGAATGCACAGTAAGATTTTATCTTAAGTAGGAGAACTGCATTATCATTATAAATTAAATCTTGCTCCTCTTGATCACCCATAAGTAAGTTAAGAAAGACCTGACTTTAGCTAAGGATTTGAAGTACTTCTCCCTCCTCTACGCCTCCATGTTTAAACTTGAAAAATTAGTACAAAAATAATAATGCTTTTATATTGCTATGCATTTTCCCACTGCTGGGAGAGAAGTGAGATAGCACCACGCAATAAGAGGTTTCATCTGATTTCTCCGATGGTGAAAATAATGGGTTTAAGTTAGGAAAGGTATTCCTAAATGAACTATGACACAGAAAGAAGCAGACTTCCCACTGGTCTCTTGAGCATGTGATGCAGTCACTGATTCTTTTCCAAGTAAAAGTGTTTTAAATCATGTGAGTCCAGGATTTTATCTGGTAAAATAAATTCGTTTTTAGTAGCGATAATTCATTTTCGATTATAATGTATGAATGAAAGAGTGAGGTGTGAGAACAAAGCACTGAAGCAGAGAAAAGAATGGGAACTCCTTTTTCTTTGCAGCTTTACAGGTCTCAAGTCAACCCTTTGAACATTTCACAGACAATTCGTCTCTGAAATGTTCGGTACTTTAGATCACATGGAAGCTATGCTTGTTACCTTTTTTACCTTAGTTTTTCTCACAGGGTATGGTTCTCACATCATGCTCCTCTATATGCTGCTATTGCCACTAGACAAAGTGACTGAATACATGTCAGATAGAAAACCACCGTTGAACTGGTAGATTAAAGTTACAGTCATACAGTGCTAGTCCTTACTTGGCATGGGGTTGTTAGTAGGTGTGTAAGCAATGCTAAAGCTGACATCAGACTTGCAATAATTATTCATCTCATACTAAACATTTTCATTTTACAGTCATGGTCAATTATTTTATACTGTACGAGTCTTTACCTAACGCTATGGTACTTGCCTTTTTAGATGGCAAAAAAAAATGTGCCAACTGAAAGGGAGATTAGAAAATTTCATTTTGCATGTTTTGGGAGATTAGAGAATTTAATTTAGAATATTTTCAATAGCTTCATTGTCAAAAGCTGGAAGTCCTTTAGCACGGTCCCAATATTTCAGAGGGCTCTTAGAAAGGGATTTGATTAACTGTGGGCAAACACTGTAGATATACCCATATAAATACATGCATACATACATGTATGTGTGTACTATACTGTAAACATAAATTAGCAACACGGGCTCTCCAAATTTATTGAGGACAATACAAAACTCCCTCCCTCATGAGACTGAAATGGTTTCTATTCACTCACAATAGTCTGACAGAAGGTAAAAAGCCACTTATCAGCCTTATAAATTGGGCTAGTTATTAGTCAAGAAGTTGCAAAGCAATTTCAAGGCACTAATTTCATTCTCCCCACACGTACATGACAGTGTTCTCATTCCTGCACTCCAGGATCACAGCCACTCGCACCTACCTCTTAACTCTTATCTACTTCACATTCCACTCCTCCACATCAAATCAAGTAACAGCATGCTCCACTAGCCTAGTAACCTGGTTGTACCATAGTAAGCACCTTGCTCCAATAAAATCACACAGGCAAAATCTCCACAATGTGCTGTGAAGAAAGCAGCCTGTAAACCCCTAAGATAATATCTGTTAATGAATGAGATGCTTAATATTCATTGGGAAGTAACTATAGAAATAAACTACCCACAGAAATGGCTATTTAAGAGACAATAAGGAGACACAGAAGATAGATTAATTCAACTACCAAGTAAGGCTATGTTCACAAGTAACCTGAAATTAACCCCTAATTGTTTGCCAGAAGTCAGTCCACGGCAGCAAAAATTACTATTTTTTTTTTTCAGCTAAATTAATTCACAAAGGGATATTCTTAACAGGCTGAGGTGGGATAGGAAATAAGCTTAAAATCTGAATACTCTAGAAAACAAAGGCTGGACAAACAATATATTAATAACAGGTTTTTTTTTTCTTTCCCCAAATCCATCATATAAAGAAAACAAAATCCCCAATCACGTGAAAAATCTGAACACAGGAAGGTTTTCCATAGGTATATCCCTTCCCAGTGAAATTAGTGCATCTCTAAAGATACAGAGACAGCAAAAACTGCAGAACCTGGGCCCCAGAGACCTGTGTTATGTCAGTCCTGGGGAGGGAAAAAACCAAACAAAAAAAACCTAAAAGGAAAAAAAAAAAAAAAAAAGTGATAAGAACACATTTCTCAAATTAGTACTGATAGGTTAAAGAAACTGTTCTGTTTCCACTCTTCCTTCCCAACAAAAGAAGTCCTCACATATACACCCAGCTATTAAAAAGGCATGTAACCAAATCTGAGCCAGTTCTGTAAATTTCTGACATTTGTTGTCTGACAAATATCCACAGCCACAGATCACCGGATTTTTTTCAAACTTTAATGAGAAGTTTTAAAGATTCTTCCAAGTCTAATTTTTTTCCTCTCACTTTCTCACACACACAAGCATACCTCTCCTTTCTCTCCTTCCTCAACAAAATGGTTTCAAGTAATGCTATTTTCATGGCTTTCTGAAGCTATGATGGAACAAACTGCACAGCTCTTTCATTTCCTACAAATCCTATGTATGGTCTAAGCATTTTGAGAGGAAACTGAGAAATAAACAGCAACAGTAACTGCCTGCCTCCTTGCTTTTGAAGGGATATACTGTACAGACCTCATGTAACATGACCTGTAGTGCCTGCTTTGCTTGGCATGTAAGAGAGCAGTGCCTGATTTTGTCCATTCACTCCTTGCCTTCTTGCATCTGTCATACATCTTAACCAGGTTCTGCAATGCTAGGTTTATTTTTCTTAAAAGTAGTTGGTCTTTGAAGCATGTCATTCCAAGATAACGTCAATTAAAAATACAAAAAGTTATGTTTCAAGGTGATGGAGAAATCTTTAAAACACCAAAGGCTTTTAAATACATCAAAGAAATAAAAATAAATCTGTATTTATTGTTTGTTTAAAAAAAAAAATAAATTCAAATGTTTGGGCCTACCATGATTTATCTAGAGGAATAGCAGCAGCTCTGCAGATATACCATAAATATTGCTAGCTGTCACAGGAATATGAGCAGGTGACTTATTTCTCCTAAATCACCTTAAAAAAAAAGCACATTATACAGGCTACACACTCTGACTCCAGGGAAGTTAATATAGCACTTTATGTTCTTGAAACTGAAAAACATAAAGTTGAGTGGGGCTCCTTCAGTTTTGGTGGTTTGTTTGTTTGGTTTTTTCATATTGTGAAATGTTTGCTTTCAGAATGTTACTGGGTAGTAAACATTGTTCATGCATTAGCAGCAAATGATCAAATCATTTCCCAGCTATCCAGTATTAAATAAATATTTTCTTCTAGTTATACTACATGAATTAAATGCAGGTGTTTGTGACCTTCTAGAGGTACTCTCATAGAAATACTTGGTCTTTCTCAAAGACTAAGAAAATCCCTAGATGAGACTTTTTAATGCTATATAGGTGGATATTTATGATTTGTGATAGGTTATCACATAATTGCAGTGGAACTATACATGGTATTTACTTGAAGAGCTTACTACTATTGAAATTGCTACAGTGATTCCACAAAAAAATGGTGGTCTGATCTTCTAATACTTAAATATCTCAAGCTGATTTACACCAGTAAAGTGAAAGCGAACCAGACAGCATCTAGCTAGGTGAAAACACATTGCTAATGCTTGAAATTTTACCAGCTGTCACGATGTTCCTTCACTTTGAGCTTTTTTTTAGTTTTATGGTTGTTTTTTCAGTTTGTTTTGGGGTGGTTTTGTTTTGTTTGTTTGTTTTCAGTCTAGGTCTTGCTCCTGGACTTCTCTGTATTCTTGACTAAAAGTAAGAAGCATTTATTACAAACAGTCTTATAGGCTGCCCTCACCCAAAGTGGCTTGAACATTTCTGAATGCTAAATAATGGTTAAGTCCCAAATCTTAGTATCATTTAGCCCAATGGCTCTATTTGCAAATGTCAAGGCTGTTTAGTCTGAGTAGGATGGGAGGTTGTGAAATGATGCTTTTTACCAGTGATATCACCTCCTTTCCCACACAATTAATCTATAAATAATTAACATGAGTCATCACCCCATTTAGAGGCTGGTCTTGCTGAACATCCATTCCTACAGAGTCCAGTCAGAGAAGGGATAAGCCTTCGGGGCACATCCCTTCTTGATGCAGTAAAAAGGGACAAAATGTTGGGAAAGAGGCATTAAAGTTTGACATTATGTACTGCATTGCAAAGCAAAGCAAAGCTGGCAGGTGGCCAACTTGTCATGCATTAAAGTTTTGGCCACTTAGATAAATTGTTAATGGCAAAGGGCAGGATATTTAGGTGCACTGAATTATAGGGAGACTTCTTAATGTTCTGTGATTAAAGGAGTTATTTTGATCATTAAGCAACTAGAATACGGGAAAAGAAAGACTCACACTGTGTCTAGCTACATGAACTTAACAGACAGTGACAGAAAACCTTAACAGTGGCAAAAAAGTGGAAGTTAGCCTTTAATAACATCACTCATTTTAGACTATGAAAAACCACATGGTTTCTTTGCTTCTCCTGTACTGAATAACCCATAAAACTGGATCAGTGACAAAAAAAAAGTCAAACAGGAACTTTTGAGTAGCAGGTTTCCCACACATATTAAAGGTAATTTTTTTACTCATGTAATTGATGTTATTATTAGATGAATAAAAAAACACAACAAAAAAATAAAATAGTATGTCAAATAGACAGTTTGACTGGATCCTGTCAATGGATCTCCTCTAATGGAGGAGCTTAATACTTGTGTATGTCGTATAAATGACTTCAGCTGTCACTCAGCATTATCTGTTATGAAAACATATTCTGCATTCCACACCTGTGCCAGTGTGTTCTTAGCACTAGAACACCTTTGTGTAATCATTTACAACTCTGCACCTTCTGCCAGGAGTTGTGCACCTTCAAAACAGGAGACCAATGATCCTCTATAAATTTACATATTTGGGATACATGTCAAAAAACATCATGACAAATGCACAAAACATGTAGAAAATATATCTCTGGTCCTTCCTGTTTCACACTATTTATTTCTTAGTGCTGAAAGTCTTGTATGTGTAATACGAAAATACCTTACGAGATTGAATAGTGAAGTCTCTTCACAAGAGTGAAGTCAAGTTACCTAGCTAGGCTGTGCCAGAAATAGGAATGTAAAGCTCCTGATTCACAGTTAACTGAATAGACTTGTAGGCTACTACACCTACTATAGCCGGTATGCTAGGCCACCTTATTCGACATCTAGGTAAACACATCTTATCCTGAGTAATTAATATCACAGACAGCACCTATGAAGAATGGACAAGTTCAACGTTACATTTCTCAGCAGAATTCATTCCTACCAGTCACATTTACTGTTCCCTCTATATGTGTGTAAATCATTAGAAGTGCAATTCATAAATTACTTAGTTAAATTTGAGGCTAACCATCCAAAAGGAATTAATACACAACCGAAAGGTATGAGGCCTCCAGGATTGAGCATTCCCCTTCTGCTTCTGGCTGGGCATGAATTGTTTGTAACAGCTCTGAAGTAAGTTTCTCTTACACTCCTTGTTAGGTTTTCATGTCAAAATATTGATGTCATTTTAAATACCATTATCCTAAGGGTGTTCCTGCGGGTGCATAATGCACAAAATTGAAAGTTCAGTAATGTTTCCAGCAACACCATCAGCCTGGTTCTCCAGGGCCTGTTAATCTTCTATGTCTGATTAAATTTGTGTCAAGAGAATACAAAATGTTACGATGGGCATCAGTGAGTAGAGAATACTCATTGGGTCTCAGACCATGAACTGTTTGCCCACGTGAGTTACAGAGTTTTTGCATGCAACTACCCAAAGTGAAAGGAAGCAAAGAATGAGGCCTACTGCCTCTGATGAAGCAATTACAGAGCTATCGCAATATTTTATTTTGCTTTCCATCAAGGTCTCATTCCACTATTTAGCCTTGGAAAGCAGTAGCTGGACCACCTTTCTAATAACAATGTATAACTTGGACTCGCAAACCTGTGAAGCCCCAAAGAATATAAGGTCACTAATTCTGAAAGTTTGAAGGTTCCCTCCATACTGAAAAAGCAAACAGAAGTGTAATTTTACTGGCTGTCACTCTTGTTGGATTATCTTACGCACTGAAGCCCTGCATTACTTTGTTTAGAGTGACAAGGCAACTTGTGATTAGATAGTAAATTTACTGTTTGAATAGGATGAGAATGGTAGAAAGTGCCACTGACTGCAGTTTCAGATTCCAATAAAGTCTGGCACGCTCTGCTGCCTATGAACATCTCTGAAGAAAAGCACTGTAGTTAAGCTTTCACCTTGCATGCTGGTCTAGAATTCAAAAGAAAGAACAGGAAAGAAATCATCATAAGAAGCCCTAGCTATTGTTCAGATTGTTACTCCTTACTCTTGGTGAGACAACATATTTAGAGGCTTCTCAGTACTCACTTTTCAACTCTGCTTCCCTCTTTTGATCTCCACTCTTCTTTTAAAAGTATTATCTACTGTGCAAGCTAGGAAAGAGTACAAGGGTGAAAATTTGTTTAGGTGAGAGGTTCAGTGTCTTCCAAGTGAAATGAGCATAGTAGAAAGCAATCACAGCATACAAAAAAACCAAATTGCAGCATTTATAGAGCAGTAAGGCTAGATATAATTTAGGTGATTTACTATACACTGTTGGTAGTCACTAGGCAAGAGAGTCATGTAAACAGAATTACTTAGCATTTTAACATGATAAAATAAGTGTGCACTCCTGCTCTTCACATTTTCATATCGGGTGGCATTGTAGGGTCTGATGACCCCACACTGTCTTCAGACTGATAATGGATGTCCTTCACTGACCTCTGGTTTAGATCCAGAAATCTTACTGCAGTTTCTACAGATAAACAAGCCAGGAAGACTGTAATAATTCCCTCCAAATGTCAACCCCCCCCCAGTATTTTTAAAGTTTATTGAATTACAACATAGGCTGAAATGAGGACAGCTATGCAAAATCACTGCTCATTAAGGTCTGATGGAAAAATGGAATTTTCTCGATTATATTAAAAAAAAAAAATTCACTGATGCAAACTGTAGATGTCCCTACAGTTGACTAGAGAGTTAAACCCTAATGTATCTCCCTGCATGCCTCCCTCTTTTTCCAAGGTGACTAGACTAGATTTCCCTCTATTCTTGGTTAGTAACTGTTTAGCAAAATACATTGAGTCCTGATACAAGGACAGCAAAGCATAATCTCAAATTACAAGTTTACATTTTAGAGTTATTTTACTTTCAGTCAGGCTTCAGTTTCCTGACATCCATTTTCATTAAGTCATTCTCCACTAAACAGGTTTTTCCTACAAATTATTTTGAAAATACTCACACATTGTAATGAATGCCATCTCTCAGTCTTCCCTGGTAGTCAACTAATCAGGATGAACACTTTTGTGTCTCTCTGTAAATAATAACCTCCAAATCACATACACAGGGGATTTGTTTCTTTTTTTCCACTATCAGAAGACTTTCAATATTCTTTTGAAGAACATGAGTACTGGAACTTGACACAGAATTTCTGCATCACTCTTACCTGTGGCAAAAATAGATGAAAGTCCTTCCCTTCTCACCAATCTCCACTGTAAACAGACAGGGACTCCCTTAAACCTCTTTCCACAGCTTTATCTTGAAAGCTTATTTTTGTTTGGCCACCCTGATATCTATGTTTCTTCTACAATCTCACCTTTTTACAGAAAACAGAATGACTCCATAGGAGAGTTAATATTCACTACCCACACCTAATAAACTGAACAAATACTGTTTTCTGATCAGGCACAGAATAATCCAATGCATTTCAGATAATTGCTGATCAAAAAGGCAGAAGCTGAGCACTCTTAATATCCTCTAGTAATTTCTCTTTAGCACCCTAAAATACTCTTGGCAGCCATGTCTTGTAAAAGTCAACATGTTAGTAAGTCAGGGAAGCAGGAAAAAGGGAGGAATGAAAGAAATGCTTAGGCCTTGAGACTGCAAAAATAAAGCTTTCCTACTTAAGCTCTACTTAGGCGATATTTTTTCGTAGTCTCTGACCAAAACAGAATTAAGTGGGTTTCTACAAAGAACTGGGTTGCACTGGGCAGAAAAGCTGTGCCAGTAAAGAGAGGAACTCACATGGGTGAAGAAAGCGGCTTGGACAGCCTATTTTCCTGAAGAAGAAGGAGAAAAATGAGTACCATATTGTAACTGCAACCATATTTGCTCACTACCTCCTTCTGAGACAACATAATGTATTATGACTTGGAGAGACCAAGAGGGAGTCTTGAATACTTTCAGTGACAGTGGCTTATTTAATTAAGAGACACCACCAGCATTTCTTAGCTTGATATAGCCTGTTGAAACAATCCTGAAAACTACTCTGTAGGCGATGAAGAAAGAACATCAGCTATCCTTTTGTATGTATTTCTCATTTTCTGTGTACTTTTCACACAATTAGAATAACAAGGTTTCTGTATTTCTGCCTCTAGAAAGTCACATGGGTCTCCCAAATCCATCACCTCTTGCTTACTGTCTTCTAAATAAAGAAGCATAGGTTAGCTCCATTCCATAACCTGTCACGTGTTGTCAAAGTTTCAAAAATTTAAACCTTAATTTGAGCTCAGGGTGGAATCGTTTAATGTTTCAGTAGACCTCAATAGTTAAGTCCTATGAACCAGGGGAACCGGTAGGGAAATACACTTCATGCACAGCGCTGTTAAGTTGCCGCTACAGGTTAAAATGACTGAAGCAAGACAGCAACCTGAAAAACACTCTTTATTCTCTCTCTCTCTTTTTTTTTTTTTTTAAAGAATATTTATTCTAAGATCACCTCTTCCTGAAACTTCCCAGACAGTCACATTAATTCTATTGATGCAGCTAATTTTCCAGATATGTTACTCGTTTACTTCTGTAGCATGGACAGTCTGGACTCTACTGGTATGTATGAGGGTCCTTTCCACATCCTCTTATCTGCTGTTTTTCAATCAAATGGTTTTGCAGTTGCTCTAGTGAGATCAACAGAGCATTCTTCACTGAGCTGGTGAACATGTAAGTAGTGTCATGTTTGAACCTGTCCACATTTTGCCCCCTCTAAGTTCTTTAGGTGGTTAATGGTACAATAAATAGGGTCTAGAGTAGACTCATTCTTTGATGTTTAACAATTTATGTGGTCATGAAAATATAAATATCAATGATACTAAATTAATGTTCTTTACAAATAAGGGATGATCAAGTAGGATAGTCCTTTTATTATTTTGATGCAATTAAAGAACTTTATTGTTCTGGCAGACTCAGTTTTTAACTGGACAACGAAGAAACAGTTTTTCCATATTTTCACCTAATATTTATTTTCAATTTTTCTTCTCCAAACAGCCTAAATGTCTGTCTATTTTTTCATCAGACAGGGAAGAAAAGAACTATCTAAGCTTAAGCACTCATGGATCTTCAAGGGTCCTCTTCAGCAGACAAAGAAGAGGCAGTTTTTCACAGGACTTCTTCCTCTCTGGTAGAAGGGCCAACAGATATCTCTGCTATGCATCACTCCTTTCTCAGTTCTTTGACTACAGTTGCAAATTGCACATCAGGAAGATATGAAAGATACATTTTCATAGGAGGATGGCACAGCACCACAACAGGTGACCAGAGAGGTTGAGGAATCTCCAGCTTTAGAGGTTTTTTTGACACTCAGCTAGACAAAGCCTCAACTAGCCTGATCTCCCGTTTGCCAATGTCCTATTCTGAGCAGAAATGTGGCCTTCATGATCACTAAAGATCACTTCCAGACAAAATTTCTATGATTCTGTGTAGCTGCAGGCAAATTAACAGGTCCAACAGAAAATCCTCCTTTGGCACATTCTCAAACCTCATCTCTGAAAGCTGAGCCAAATAGTGAAGTTGTAGTTTTCCAGAATAACAAAGACTTAATATATTTAGTCTTCTAATCTGTGCCTCAGTTTCTCTGTGTGCAAACTGGAATTAATATATTGCCCAAGAGCACCTGCCACGAAAACACAGCTAAAAAGATTGTGATATGTTTTGAGACTTTTTTCCAGATGGAATTTGAAATCTCAACCCAGATGTCAGAACACTGCTATCA